>JARFIW010001349.1:600000-774480 GCA_036346225.1 Platerodrilus igneus | reverse complement strand
TCTAATATTAATTGATACCAAACAAGATAGGTTTATCTCGAAAGATAAAAAATGGCTAGTCGAAAAAACTATTTGGTGCAGAATGTTAGCGGTAAAAAAAATCTTAAAAATAGGTTTATCTCGTGTGTGGAAATGAGGATGCTCATTTATCTCGAAAGATGA
The DNA here is from genome assembly GCA_036346225.1 of Platerodrilus igneus. NCBI lineage: Eukaryota > Metazoa > Arthropoda > Insecta > Coleoptera > Lycidae > Platerodrilus > Platerodrilus igneus. The sequence continues at coordinate 774,318 of JARFIW010001349.1, read as the reverse complement.
AAAATTTAAGATATTTATCTCGAAAGATGAAAAATGGTTAGTCGAAGAAAACTTTTTGGTCCAGAATGTTAAGGAGGAAATGTGGGATTCTGGAGGAAATGTGGGGGTGGGATTGCTAATTTTACTCTACTCTGAGTTGTCACATTTTTCAGCCATGTAGAGCGAAACACTACGTTTTTGTTCCATCAACCTTTCTTGCATGTAATAAGTAGAATTCTACCTGGTACTTGAACTAGCTGATGTTCTGGTAGGTGAAGATCTCTTTGAATAATTCATAGTTTTCTTGAGATACACCTGAATGGTTAAAGTGTGTAACATTCCGCCTTGCAGTTGCTATCATATCTAAAATTTCGAGTCGTTTACAACCAACTGATGCGAATGAATAAAACAGCTAACTGATTTATACCCTGCAACTTGAACACCTTTCACCATATTAGCTTCACTATCATGAACTAGTAGATGAATTTTCGATTGAGAAATATTCCACTGAGTTGCTATTAAATTTAGTTATTTTGCTGTGTTTCTCCCGTATGAACGCCAGAAAAAGATTTCATTAAAAGTATAGCATGTTCCATTTTGAATTCAGGAGACAACCAATAAACGGTAAAACTCAAAACTAGCGTTATTCTGCATAAAGCTCTATATGTCTGAAGTTACTGAGATTGCAGAGGCTTGTGAAATATTTGTGTGGATTTTATTGTGTATGCGCTCATATATTTCAGGAATAATCTTTTTCATAACGTAAGTTCGGATTGGAAGTTTATAACGAGGCAACGACTTCTCCATAAGTCTTGTAAAACTGACTGGTTCTACTAAGCATATTGGCTCATTGTCCAAAACAATCATTTCTGCTATTAGATAATGAAATTCTTTCGATTTTGGATCGTTAACATTCCAAACTATTTTTCTCTGGATCGTTTCGGATGTTAGTTGCTTCTTTGTTTGTGTTTTTCTAAAACAACATTGTGCTGCTTTAGAAATTGTCCCACATTCAGCGGAATTGTCGGTATGCTTAGTTTTCAAATAGTTTTCATAGTGGATGTACCAGCTTGCTTTCCTTCCACTCCGCGGGAAATCTTCACAATGCACAACAAACATGTGGAATATCGATGATTATTCTCCAAAATATCAAAATATTTCCAAATAACAGACGTTTTCTTGATTGATGTTGATGACATTTCACCTAGTCGCACTCTAATAAATAATTCTTGAGTAAAACGATTTAACAAAGAAAACGCTATATTAAAATTTAAAAACTGACGCGGTGCATAGCTGAAATCCCGAGACGTAATATGTAAGCCAGGTAGTCTCAACTACAATTAAAGAAACGTTTAAAAGAACTTTAGGATTTCAAGAAGAATACATTTGTTTGTTTAAAGTTTAATACTTTTCTGGAAGTAGGAGGATTAATGTTTAAAATAAAATAAAATAAATAAATCCTCAACCAAACTTAAGTAGTTTTACCTGTTTATGTTGCTTCTAAAATCTAAAAGAACATGTTATATATTATTGTCAAAGTTTGGGGCTTGGGAATTTCTCTTAATCTGAACCGAACAATATAAAAGTAAATAGATAAATACACACCGGGAAGTGTATTAGTTACTTTATTAGTTTATTAGTTTGGAAGACAATTGTTCATTTATAAGATTTTTAAATAAATAACGTATGCATTTCTGATTGTTGCCTATACATCTAATGCAATATGCATGTTTATGGTTGTATATTATTATTGTATTTATGAAATATGTATGCACCGATATGGAAAATTAATCAGACACTCGTCTTTTTCTCTGTTTAATAAAACCGAACAATAAGCCGGATATTCGCCAATTCGACTAAGTGGTACGCCTGATATTCGGTATCCGGTATCCGGCCAATTTACTATCCGTCGCATTTCTAATTATTACATTTGTCGATAATCTTAATAAGTTTTTACTAAATTACCTTTTATGTATTGTTCGTGCTTGTTTATTTTTATATTTATAAGCCGCTGGTATCTTATTTTTTTGGTGTATACTCCAGAATATCTCTGGCCGCCATGTCTAAGCTGGATTTAATATTATTCCATACTGTTTTTACTTCCTTAGTATCTCAAATTTTCCCGATTTCTTTCGCCAATTCATTTAACTTTTTTCAAATCGTTCGTGCATATCTTTATTTTTTAGTTTCTACAAGTCAAAGTGCCTATTTCTGTTCCGTTTTTTAAATTTAAGTGCGGTCTTCATAATTACGATGTTGTGGTTAGTGTCTATATCTGCTTCTGGGTAGCTTCTACAAGTCTTGTACTTGATTCCTAAACCGTTGTCTAACAAGAATGAAATCTATTTGATATCCTCCTATACCTCCTGGGATCTTCCTCTTCTAGCATGATGTAGAAATATTTGTGATGGTTGAACTGTTTTTGTCGCATAATTCTACCAGTCTATTTCCTCTGTCATTTCTCGCGCTTAAACCAAATAAACCTACTACCGCTACTTCCCTACCCTCACCTACCACTGTATTAAAATCCCCGCAATTATTAAATTTTCATGTCCTTGTATTAGTACATCATCGATATCTTTGTAAATGTCTTTAAGCTCTTCGTCACTGTAACTAGAGGTGGTCATGTACACTAGTATTATTACTATATTTACCGGTTCAGATTCTAAGCTAGTCATGGGTACTTTTCGTTCTTTTGTAAATAGTGTTCTACACAGTGTCCTATCTTTTTTCGCATAAATATCTCCACACCCGAATTTCCTTCCTCCGATCCTGTATGAATTACCCTAAAGTCCCGCTCCAAAAATCTCCCGCATCTGGTCACCGAGCTTCGCTAATCCCTACTATGTCTAATGCTAACCGATCTATTTCAATTTTCAAGTTCTCTAGCCTACCCAGTTGTTTCATATTTCTGGCATTCCACGCTCGGACTCGCAGAATGTTCCAGGCTCTTCTTTTAAACCTTCCGATCACATCTTCCAAAATAGTTCTCTTCTGGAGATCCGAATGGGGACTATTTTAACTCCTGAATCTTGAGCTCCAGAGGATGCCATCATCTTAAATAGCAATTTAAGTACGCTGTGTAGTTGGGAGGTAATGTAATGGTTTTTCGTTGCCTTCCACATCGCATTAGTGTTTTAGAATGCCATACCGAAAGAGTTCCTGATCTCTTTCGGGGACCTGTCTTAGTCTAGTTCCTTACTAAAGACCCCACTAATTTGGTTAATTCTATAGTTCGGCTCTTTAGCTCACTGAAACGCGCAAGCCATTCCGCCCATTCTAGTAATCTAGGATGTCTTTAAGGTGCAGGTCTATTCAGAACGGCGTAAATATTTAGAACCTCTCAATTTAGATCCAAGGAATATTCGTAGTCAGGGATATGACAGTGGGCCAAATATTAAAGGTAAGCATAATGGCGGCCAACAAAGATTTTAGATTCTAACCCTAGGGCATTTTTGTTTCAAGGGTATCTCATAGTTTAAATTTGGCCATAAATGATGCAACTAATATAAATTTCAAAACTATTAATTTTTTTGGTATTGTTCAGGAATTTTACGTATTTTTTGCATCTTCAACTCAACGTTGGGTTGGTTTGAAGAAGCACATCAATAATTTCACATTAAAACCATTATCTAACATACGATGGGAGAATAAAATAGATTCGATACGCTCCCTGAGGCACGACTTAGGAACAATATGTGAAGCATTAATCACATTCTCAGATGACAACGGCAAAGACATTAAAACTCTTCACCAGGTAACATGTCTGTGCAAAAAAATGTTACTTTTAAATTATGTTCTACAATAATATGGTATGACTTACTGTTGCAGATTAATATAGTAAGTAAACTGTTTCAAAAAATATTTCATAATTTTGCAGAGTGCTTGGAACTATTGAATAAAATAATAGTGTATTTCTAGCAAAAACGAACAGATTACAGCTTTGAAGAATTTGTTCAGGAACAGGAAGCTATAATAATTGCTGATCTTCTTGAAACAGATGCCACATTTTATTTGCCGGCAACTGTTGGTCGTCGAAAGAAAAGGTGCATTTTGATTATCAACATGAAGATGAGGTGGGCAATGACAGTAGGGTAAATACAGGCTTTCTGGGCCCTCTTTTTCTCCCGATTTACATGTAAATTCCCATAAGGTGGAAATGAGGAGGTGGAGGTGATAGTTTTGTGGAAATGAGAATCCCTCATTTCCACACATATTTACATGTAAATTTCCATAAGGCGGATATGAGGAGAATCCCTCATTTCCACACACATTTACATGTAAATACCCATAAGGCGGAAATTAGGAGAATCCCTCATTTGCTCCCACATCTGGACCAAATAGTTTTCTTCGACTATATGTAAATCCCATAAAGAGGGAAATGCGGGAGATGAACTCCACATTTCCACACACACAATCCACATTTGCTCCCACATCTGGCGACAGTAATAAATAACATTACCATCTTAAATTTTGCACAATAGTTTTCTTCGACTAGCCATTGCATCTTTCGAGATAACCCTATTTTGTTTGGTATCAATTAATATTATAATTTTCTCAGCTACCTGAATCTCTAGGAATTTTTGAGATAGCATCACCCCCTAAAGAGCTACTCCAATTTTAAGATTTTTTGCCGATAGCGATTTTATGATCGTCCTAATAAATTTTTTAACCGTGTGACACATCTTGTTAGTCTAGAATTTTACGCAGAATCTGAATCCGCAAACACATTTAAACTCGGACCACCCCCTACAAAGTTACACTTTTAAAGTCTCAAACCTCTAAATTTTGCTCTCTGCTCCCATATCTAAACCCAATAGTTTTCTTCGACTAGTCATTGCATCTTTTGAGATAAATATATCTTGTTTGGTATCAATTAATATTAGATTTTTCTCAGCTACCCGAATCTCTATGAATTTCTTAGATTGCATCATCCGCCAGAGAGCTACCGTCATTTTAAGATTTTTTACCAGCAACGATTTTATGATCGTCCTTATAAATTTTTTAGCCATGCAATACATCTTGTTAGTCTAGAATTTTATGCAGAATTCGAATCTGCAAACAGATTAAAGATCGGACCATCCCTTACAAAGTTACACTTTAAAGCCTCAAACCTCTTTAAATTGTTTTGCTCATCTATAACATATGCTTCAAACAACCATTTCCCTAGCAATGTAAAACCGCAAGGATTTTAGAAATGAGTTCTTTATAAGCCATAAGTGTATAAATTTAGAATCATTTTTTCAAACAGTAATGTGCTGTTTTCAGAATATTGCAAAAACCCATGACTTTTAAAATTTTTCTGGTTTTAACATAATTACATGCACAATGCTAAATAGTTGAAAAATACGTAGACAAGGACAAACTAATTGCTTTACAATTATGTGACGTATAGTGAAAGTAGCGTAGACTTTTCTTTTTTATTAATTAGGGGCTATATGATTTGAGAAATATATTTCAATGTCGTGCATTAGGAAATTCAACTATAATTGCTGGTGATTTACACAATGTACTTTCTATTACGAGCTCGACTAGGAAAATGCAAACTTCATCTTGTAATACAGATCAATTAACGGTTTTCAAACCGTATATATATAACGCGGTCTAATTATTAAAAACCTATTCGTTCCGCATGCTTTGTGTAAGTTCGTTGAAATTTTCGTTTCGTATAGTGACTTTTTGTGAAGATTTAAGGTAAGTTTACATTTTTTTATTAAAATAGAACTGAATTTATTTGCAAACACCAATTATTGTTTCTGGATGTATTTTAAAACATCTAAGACTCGTATAGATTTACATTAACCGGTATTAATTCTCCAAAGTAATGGGCTGTTTTACATATATATTTTTTTCAAATTTTAAAGATAGGCTTGATGCTGCGAATGCAGTTAGTAGAAACACCGGAAAACGTCTTCCATGTTATACAGGTCGGCAATCGCATCGCATGCATATTAAAAATCCAAAAGGGTTATAGCACACGCACACAAATTGGTTGCAAGCCGTGCAGTAGAAGATGCAGTGCTACTATAAACAATAACTTAATAAAACATTTTAAACCTTTACTAAGGGGATACCAAACTTGTTGCCTACAGAATTTAATTTTAAAAAACTTCTACGTTATATTTTCGGAAATGCCAGGCTTGAATATTTTCTTTGGAAACAATCGAAGATTGCCGAAGACACTCGAAGAGTGCACAAACGCGGTTGCTAAACCAATTAGCATTAATACCAAGTATTCCGTACTTTCATAGGTTGTTCATTTCCTAGAACCAAATCTTCCGCATAGCGGTCGGTATCACGTAATTATTTCTAGAACCGGTAAGTACTCGATATCGCCCAAATAGAGAATTAGATGCTCGATGTCCGCCAACCCCCGATTCCCTCGTAAAAGGTAGAAAAAACTCGGTCAATCATCCATTATACTTCGACTCACCCCCGTTCTGATAATTTACAAACATTTTTCAAACGACAATGGGCTGAGAATTTTTAAACCTCCGAAGGATCTTTAAGTCGTGATCAATTACACATCCGCGCTACACGTAAACTAACATATTTTGTAGCAACTGTGCACTGTATAATACATGCATACCCCTTCTCTGCGCTACTGCTATTCTTGTAGTTGCTTGAAAAAGTCAGTCGCCCTTTTTACTGCTAGGGCCGCTAAAAACCACCATTACATACTTTCTTTATAAGTGTAGCACATCGCGCACTTTTTTGTCGGGTAATTAAATTTTGTTTATGTAGGCCTTTACACTTTCGCTTATTTAAACATCTAATACGATCGATTAACCACTTTCGATTATTCTAACGGAAACCACCATACATCCCGCCGAACCGTTCTTTTTGAATCCAACGATCCTATGGGCTTCTGCACACTAACACCTGACGTATCTTTCCTACTATTTGTTAAACAAAAACTACCGGTATTGCCATTGTGGACGTAAACAGATGTTTGTGGATGTGTACGAGAATATGTAACCATATACATTAACCAGCCTAAGCTACTTTATTTAGTCCACGAAAACTATTATTTTTCTAAACCACAATTAATAATCGCCTTTATAGGTTCCACATTTCTACCATTTCCCAATGACTGGTGCTACGTACATGGAAACTTTAATTTCTTATTAGAGAGAATTCTTATTCTCCCACGCACTGCTGCGTAGTTGCATGTCCATTTCTTTTGGAGGTATATGCTCGTTATAGCTTGTAAGACCCTCGGTTTTACTTAACTACACTTCGTGAGACCCTTTTAATCTTTTTAATCGTATCTTTCTCGCCTACAATACAGTAGGACTTAACATTGCTACCAACAAATTCTAATACTGGACCCCCATTAAATACGTCTTTAAATTTCCCTACAAATTTTTTGTCGACAAGTGTTAGATTGTATTTATTATACGCGGGGTAGTCACTCTTTTAAGATAAATATATTTTGCTAGGTATCAACAAACATTAAACCCCAAATCTGTAAATAAATTTTAAATAGGACCACCCCATACAAAGTTATGCCTTTTAAAGATCCAAATCACTGATTTTTGCCCATCTTTATTTAACTACATCTTAAAACCCTTTTTCGCTACCCAAGACATATGCTTTAACCAACCATTTCCCTAGAAATCTAAAAACGCTGTGCCCGCGAACACAACGTGGAGGTAACACGTATATTCTGTCAACCGAGATAGAAACAGGAAGGATTTAGAAGGTGGACGAAGAACTTAAAAATTATGGAATTTGAAAACTAATATATACAATAGATTTACAAAATCTATACAACTATCTTAGATTTATATCTTTATGCCCACCATGTGTATGTTGATGTGCTCCCAGGATGATGTTACGCTTGTCATCTTCGCTTGATAAACTAATTTTATTAATAAGCTGCGTGTACAAATCGTGTTTTTTTACTCCGGATACATACGCAGGCAAGTACTCGATACCATCCAAATAAAGAATTGGATGCTTGGCGACTGTTAACATCCGTTTCCCTCGTGTACGCCCAGACACATCCCAGCCCATGCGCACCCCTTGTCCATGCGCACCCCTGCGCGCACCCCTACCCATGAGCACTGCCCATGCGCACCCCCTTTTATAAATAAAGAACAATATAATACTATTCTAAAATGTTTATTCTAACATTATACATAACAAAATTTAAAAATATTTAATACCAAGCATGGAGTCATTTAAACTTAATTTTAATACAAAGTTATACACAGAAGACAGTCCTTTCTTTATGTTTGTTTGGAGTGGTTTTAATTTTATCTAATTTTATTCGCAGCTTAAAATTTAAATCGACACCCAAGTCTTATATCTCCTTTTCTAGCCAATAGTTTGATACATAGAGACCGTCTAGGTTTTCGAATTGTAAAATGTAGCAAAGTTTGCCTCTATATTTAAAGTCTTTGATTCCACCGACAACCAGATCCATTCCTTCGTGTAATTCTTGCAGCTTGTGACAATCTTTGAATCGCAGCTTTCCCACTATATCCTGCATACGTATCTTGTTAGCTTGATCGACTTCTTCTTGTCGGTATTGGAGGAAATCCTTATTCTACCACACACTGTTGCGTAGTTGCATGTCCACCACTTTTGGGAATATATGGTTGTTATAGGTTGTAAGACCCTCGGTTTTAAATGATCCGAAAGGTTCTTTACTAGGCAAATATACAGTGTTTAGCGGAACCCCTTTACGTGTGGTGTACGCCAAGTTTACGAAACTCGCATTCCTTAGTTCGTCTTTGTTATCTGCCATTTTGATAAATACGTTTTTAGAATAACCTTTTAAAAAGTATACGGATTTAGTACCATCCTTTTCCGCAAGAACGCTTACATAACTAAAAGAGTCTTTCTTACTAACCGCAAATGCATACAGCTTGTACAACCCGGATGAATCTAAGTCAGTCCACCGACACATAAAATAATCTTTTAATTATTCCTCATTTTCTCTAATAAGATGTTCTTTGTCTAACACATCTTTGTATTGTTCGTGTATTGTCGTAGTGTTTTCCATGTAGTCCAATTTTCGCCTTTTTGCATCCATTTCCTCTAATTCCAGTTGTCTTTTCCTTCCACTTACAGCGTATGGCATGCATAATGGGGCAATTCTTTAGCGTAAACGGATAGAGTTTACTACCAATATTTGCGCGTTGTCGTACAACCTCTGGGCGAATGTTAAGTGTATTTATCAATCCCAATTCCGTAATGACTATTTCTTTTGGAATTGTAGAATATGGTGTTGCAGATTGTTAAAATATGTACTACCTGCTTTAATGTAGCACTGGTGTAAGATTTTTATTTTATCTTGGCTGTCTTCCTCCTCTACTATCTACAAATAATTTACAGGTAAATAGTTAAAACTAAAAGCCAAAAGCACATACTTTATCAATGTTTCCTTTTCTTTTGGTTTTTCGGACAACTTAATTTGCAAGCTCGTCAATTTCTTTGTATTGCCATTCCCCCAATACACGTACTGTAGTAGGTTATTATACACTAAACAGCAGCTAATTTGTAGCTTGTCCGATATCTTACTCCACATTTTGGCAAGTGGTACCGAGTACATTGGCGCCTTTAGGAAGTATAACTTACTATCGTCCAATAAGGTTAAACAGTCTTTTAAGGGATTATACACCCGTTTCGCACTGACATAGCTTCCAATTGCACAGTTGTATATTGTCGCTTCCAATCGCGTAATACCATGTTCTTTGGCCAAAGTAGACGCAAATGTTTCCCTTAAACGTACATCTGGACAACGTAAAAACTCTAGTATATGATTGTCAAGTTGTTTATTAACACCAGGACTTGTTATCTGACATACAAATTTGTTGTATATCTTTATTCTTGCATTGGTTGTTAGCCATGTTAAACAATCAATTCCCACAGTTTTATCGTTGTCAACTATAATATTGCACTTTTCTTCGTATTCGCCCTTATAGCAAAAGTTATGGTTTGTAGTTAAATAATTACACATCTCCATCTTGCTAAATATGCCCGCAAAATCTCGGGTTACATCCATGTCAAAAAGATAGTAATAATCTTTTTTGAGTTCGTCTAATATATCTGGTAGTTCCTACAATAAAGTTTCCAACTTAACATCTGCTAGTTCCACGTTGTATGGAACACATATAGGATTTTGGAATTTTTTTGTTAATGCTTTCGAGGTCTTCTTTTCCGATAATTTCTTTTACTCCCAGACCCATCTTGTTAGTGCTTTCCAGAGAAAGCGTAAGCTTAGCTTTAACACCATGCCTAGCAGAAACAAACCGGTCGAACTTTCTTCGTAGATAGCTGTTAAATGCACCACAAATTTCTTTTTTAGGATAAACATCCTTTTGTTTGCAGATGTTTGCTCGGCGTCAGAAAGGTTGCAAATTTTAACCAACATTATATTGCCACAAAATGGTTCTGTAATTGGCGTGTGTAGTCCACCAGTCAGCATCTGCTCGCATTCGACATAACAAATATTACCATATCTTGATGCACTCATACGCAGGTAGCACAACAACATTTCGATCTTTCGTAATTGAATACGAAAATTGCATTTTATGTACCCTACAGACAATCATATACTAGAGTTTTTACGTTGTCCAGATGTACGTTTAAGGGAAACATTTGCGTCTACTTTGGCCAAAGAACATGGTATTACGCGACTAAAAGCGACAATATACAACTGTGCAATTGGAAGCTATGTCAGTGCGGAGCGGGTGTATAATCCCTTAAAAGACTGTTTAACGTTATTGGAAGATAGTAAGTTATACTTCCTAAAGGCGCCAATGTACTCGGTACCACTTGCCAAAATGTGGAGTAAGCTATCGGACAAGCTACAAAATAGCTGCTGTTTAGTGTATAATAACCTACTACAGTACGTGTATTGGGGGAATGGCAATACAAAGAAATTGACGGGCTTGCAAATTAAGTTGTCCGAAAAACCAAAAGAAAAGGAAACATTGATAAAGTATGTGCTTTCGGCTTTTAGTTTTAACTATTTACCTGTAAATTATTTGGAGATAGTAGAGGAGGAAGACAGCCAAGATAAAATAAAAGTCTTACACAAGTGCTACATTAAAGCAGGTAGTACATATGTTACACAATCTGCAACACCATATTCTACAATTCCAAAAGAAATAGTCATTTCGGAATTGGGATTGATAAATACACCTAACATTCGCCCAGAGGTTGTACGCGCAAATATTGGTAGTAAGCTCTATCCGTTTACGCTAAAGCAAATTGCCCCATTATGCATGCCATACGCTGTAAGTGGAAGGAAAAGACAACTGGAATTAGAGGAAATGGATGCAAAAAGGCGAAAATTGGACTATATGGAAAACACTGCGTCAATACGCGAACAATACAAAGATGTGTTAGACAAAGAACATCTTATTAGAGAAAATGAGGAATAATTAAAAGATTATTTTATGTGTCGATGGACTGACTTAGATACATCCGGGTTGTACAAGCTGTATGCATTTGCGGTTAGTAAGAAAGACTCTTTTAGTTATGTGGTTCTTGCGGAAAAGGATGGTACTAAATCCGTATACTTTTAAAGGTTATTCTAAAACGTATTTATCAAAATGGCAGATAACAAAGACGAACTAAGGAATGCGAGTTTCGTAAACTTGGCGTACACCACACGTAAAGGGGTTCCGCTAAACATTGTATATTTGCCTAGTAAAGAACCTTTCGGATCATTTAAAACCGAGGGTCTTACAATCTATAACAAGCATATATGTCCAAAAGTGGTGGACATGCAACTACGCAACAGTGTTTGGTAGAATAAGGATTTCCTCCAATACCGACAAGAAGAAGTCGATCAAGCTAACAAGATACGTATGCAGGATATAGTGGGAAAGCTGCGATTTAAAGATTGTCACAAGCTGCAAGAATTACACGAAGGAATGAATCTGGTTGTCGGTGGAATCAAAGACTTTAAATATAGAGGCAAACTTTGCTACATTTTACAATTCGAAAACCTAGACGGTCTCTATGTATCAAACTATTGGCTAGAAAAGGAGATAGAAGACTTGGGTGTCGATTTAAATTTTAAGCTGCGAATAAAATTATATTAAATTACAACCACTCCAAACAAACATAAAGAAAGGACTGTCTTCTGTGTATAACTTTGTATTAAAATTAAGTTTAAATGACTCCATGCTTGGTATTAAATATTTTTAAATTTTGTTATGTATAATGTTAGAATAAACATTTTAGAATAGTATTACATTGTTTTTTATTTATAAAAGGGGGTGCGCATGGGCAGGCTCATGGGTAGGGGTGCGCATGGACAAGGGGTGCGCATGGGCTGGGATGTGTCTGGGCGTACACGAGGGAAGCGGATGTTAACAGTCGCCGAGCATCCAATTCTTTATTTGGATGGTATCGAGTACTTGCCTGCGTATGTATCCGGAGTAAAAAAACACGATTTGTACACGCAGCTTATTAATAAAATTAGTTTATCAAGCGAAGCTGACAAGCGTAACATCATTCTGGGAGCACATCAACATACACATGGTGGGCATAAAGATATAAATCTAAGATAGTTGTATAGATTTTGTAAATCTATTGTATATATTAGTTTTCAAATTCCATAATTTTTAAGTTCTTCGTCCACCTTCTAAATCCTTCCTGTTTCTATCTCGGTTGACAGAATATACGTGTTACCTCCACGTTGTGTTCGCGGGCACAGCGTTTTTAGATTTCTAGGGAAATGGTTGGTTAAAGCATATGTCTTGGGTAGCGAAAAAGGGTTTTAAGATGTAGTTAAATAAAGATGGGCAAAAATCAGTGATTTGGATCTTTAAAAGGCATAACTTTGTATGGGGTGGTTCTATTTAAAATTTATTTACAGATTTGGGGTCTCTAGAAAAATTTAATGTTAGTTGATACCTAGCAAAATATATTTATCTTAAAAGAGTGACTACCCCGCGTATAATAAATACAATCTAACACTTGTCGACAAAAAATTTGTAGGGAAATTTAAAGACGTATTTAATGGGGGTCCAGTATTAGAATTTGTTGGTAGTAATGTTAAGTCCTACTGTATTGTAAGCGAGAAAGATACGATTAAAAAGATTAAAAGGCTCTCACGAAGTGCAGTTAAGTAAAACCGAGGGTCTTACAACCTATAACGAGCATATACCTACAAAAGGAATGGACATGCAGCTACGCAGCAGTGCGTGGAAGAATAAGAATTCTCTCTAATAAAAAATTAAAGTTTCCATGTACGTAGCACCAGTCATTGGGAAATGGTAGAAATGTGGAACCTATAAAGGCGATTATTAATTGTGGTTTAGAAAAATAATAGTTTTCGTGGACTAAATAAAATAGCTTAGACTGGTTAATGTAATATGGTTACATTTTCTCGTACACATCCACAAACATCTGTTTACGTCCACAATGGCGATACCGGTAGTTTTTGTTTAACAAGTAGTAGGAAAGATACGTCAGGTGTTAGTGTGCGGAAGCCCATAGGATCGTTGGATTCAAAAAGAACGGTGCGGCGGGATGTATGGTGGTTTCCGTTAGAATAATCGAAAGTGGTTAATCGATCGTATTAGATGTTTAAATAAGCGAAAGTGTAAAGGCCTACATAAACAAAATTTAATTATCCGACAAAAAAGTGCGCGATGTGCTACACTTATAAAGAAAGTATGGAATGGTGGTTTTTAGCGGCCCTAGCAGTAAAAAGGGCGACTGACTTTTTCAAGCAACTACAAGAATAGCAGTAGCGCAGAGAAGAGGTATGCATGTATTATACAGTGCACAGTTGCTACAAAATATGTTAGTTTACGTGTAGCTCGGATGTGTAATTGATCACGACTTAAAGATCCTTCGGAGGTTTAAAAATTCTCAGCCCATTGTCGTTTGAAAAATGTTTGTAAATTATCAGAACGGGGGTGAGTCGAAGTATAATGGATGATTGACCGAGTTTTTTCTACCTTTTACGAGGGAATCGGGGGTTGACGGACATCGAGCATCTAATTCTCTATTTGGGCGATATCGAGTACTTACCGGTGCTAGAAATAATTACGTGATACCGACCGCTATGCGGAAGATTTGGTTCTAGGAAATGAACAACCTACGAAAGTACGGAATACTTGGTATTAATGCTAATTGGTTTAGCGACCGCGTTTGTGCACTCTTCGAGTGTCTTCGGCAATCTTCGATTGTTTCCAAAGAAAATATTCAAGCCTGGCATTTCCGAAAATATAACGTAGAAGTTTTTTAAAATTAAATTGTTTTATTAGTAAGTATTCTGTAGGCAACAAGTTTGGTATCCCCTTAGTAAAGGTTTAAAATGTTTTATTAAGTTATTGTTTATAGTAGCACTGCATCTTCTACTGCACGGCTTGCAACCAATTTGTGTGCGTGTGCTATAACCCTTTTGGATTTTTAATATGCATGCGATGCGATTGCCGACCTGTATAACATGGAAGACGTTTTCCGGTGTTTCTACTAACTGCATTCACAGCATCAAGCCTATCTTTAAAATTTGAAAAAAATATATATGTAAAACAGCGCATTACTTTGGAGAATTAATACCGGTTAATGTAAATCTATACGAGTCTTAGATGTTTTAAAATACATCCAGAAACAATAATTGGTGTTTGCAAATAAATTCAGTTCTATTTTAATAAAAAAATGTAAACTTACCTTAAATCTTCACAAAAAGTCACTATACGAAACGAAAATTTCAACGAACTTACACAAAGCATGCGGAACGAATAGGTTTTTAATAATTAGACCGCGTTATATATATACGGTTTGAAAACCGTTAATTGATCTGTATTACAAGATGAAGTTTGCAGTTTCCTAGTCGAGCTCGTAAGAGAAAGTACATTGTGTAAATCACCAGCAATTATAGTTGAATTTCCTAATGCACGACAATGAAATATATTTCTCAAATCATATAGCCACTAATTAATAAAAAAGAAAGGTCTACGCTACTTTCACTATACGTCACATAATTGTAAAGCAATTAGTTTGTCCTCGTCTACGTATTTTTCAACTATTTGGCATTGTGCATGTAATTATGTTAAAACCAGAAAAATTTTAAAAGTCATGGGTTTTTGCAACATTCTGAAAACAGCACATTACTGTTTGAAAAAATGATTCTAAATTTATACACTTATGGCTTATAAAGAACTTATTTCTAAAATCCTTGCGGTTTTACATTGCTAGGGAAATGGTTGTTTGAAGCATATGTTATAGATGAGCAAAACAATTTAAAGAGGTTTGAGGCTTTAAAGTGTAACTTTCTAAGGGATGGTCCGATCTTTAATCTGTTTGCAGATTCGAATTCTGCATAAAATTCTAGACTAACAAGATGTATTGCATGGCTAAAACATTTATAAGGACGATCATAAAATCGTTGCTGGTAAAAAATCCTAAAATGAGGGTAGCTCTCTGGGGGATGATGCAATCTATGAAATTCATAGAGATTTGGGTAGCTGAGAAAAATCTAATATTAATTGATACCAAACAAGATATATTAATCTCAAAAGATGCAATGATTAGTCGAAGAAAACTATTTGGTTTAGATATGGGAGCAAAGAGCAAAATCTAGAGGTTTGAGACTTTAAAAGTTTAACTTTGTAGGGGGTGGTCCGAGTTTAAATGTGTTTGCGGATTCAGATTCTGCGTAAAATTTTAGACTAACAAGATGTGTCACACGGTTAAAAAATTTATTAGGACGATCATAAAATCGCTATCGGCAAAAAATCTTAAAATTGGGGTAGCTCTTTAGGGGGTGATGCTATCTCAAAAATTCCTAGAGATTCAGGTAGCTGAGAAAATTATAATATTAATTGATACCAAACAAGATAGGGTTATCTCAAAAGATGCAATGGCTAGTCGAAGAAAACTATTGTGCAAAATTTAAGATGGTAATGTTATTTATTACTGTCGCCAGATGTGGGAGCAAATGTGGATTGTGTGTGGAAATGTGGAGTTCATCTCCGCATTTCCCTCCTTATGGGATTTACATATAGTCGAAGAAAACTATTTGGTCCAGATGTGGGAGCAAACGAGGGATTCTTTTCATTTCCGCCTTATGGGTATTTACATGTAAATGTGTGTGGAAATGAGGGATTCTCCTCATATCCGTCTTATGGAAATTTACATGTAAATGTGTGTGGAAATGAGGGATTCTCCTCATTTCCACAAAACTATCACCTCCACCTCCTCATTTCCACCTTATGGGAATTTACATGTAAATCGGGTGGAAAAGAGGGCCCAGAAAGCCTGTATTTAACCTACTAAAGACCTAGAAAAGAATTTTAAACGGGATTTTTATTTCGCTATTTTAGATACAATCATTAAGTCAATGCAGGAACGATTTGCAATACATAATGAGAATTCTAATTACTTTGGGTTTTTATACAGCATACCAAAATTTAAAAAAATTGTAAATAAGATTTGAGGAACACTGCCTAGACTTAGAAGTAGTATTAATTGACAAGAGATATCGATGGAATAGAACTATTCGGAGAAATAAATACCGCTTTTAGTTACAGTTTAGAAAATAACACTAGCTTCTTTGAAGTTTTGCGTTAATTGGTGCAAAATGATCTACAAAGTTATTTTCCTAATACACTAATTGCACTAAGAATAATTTACCTGTTTCAGTTGCTTTAGCTGAGAGATCGTTCTCTAAACTTAGCTTGACCAAAACCAACTTAGAACTACAATGCTTCAAGAACGTATAATTGACCTGACAATAATATCTATGGAGTCTGAAATACTCGATGCATTAACTATTCATAGTATAGGCCAAAAGTTTTCTGAAATTAAAGCTCGGCGTGTAAAACTTTTATAAATCGTGTTCCTTATTACGATAAATAGTTATTGATCTTCTTTAGGTTAATCTAATTGTTAGCTAACCTTTAATTTATAGAAATTGTTTTGCTCCTATATTTACTAATCATCATCATTAGGTCTTCAGTCCTAGAACTGGTTGGACGCGTACTCTCATTGTTTCCTAGTCTGAACCAACCTACACTTTTCCCTGAAATTTGCACATTCAGCATCTATTACTAACTGTGCGCGAAAGTCTGATCTCGGTCTACCTCTACCCCTTTTTTCCTATATCTGCTTGTAATATATCCCGTACTATTTCTCAGAAATGCGTTAGAACGTATCCTGTCCTTCTATTTCTCCTATGTTTTTCGTTTTCTACAGATATCTGTATTTCTCTACTATTTCTACAACCCATTTTTTTTTAACTTTGTCTGTCCATGCTACCATCGTTATACATCTGAAGCACAATATTCATGAAGGCTTCTATCTCGTTCTGTCTGCTTTTCCTACTGCCCCTATTTCATAGACGTACTGTGCCGTGCTCCACACATATGCTTTGAACAGTTTTCTTCTTGTATCTATGTTCGTAGTTTTTGAACATAGCGGCTGTTCTTTCTTGTTTGATGCATTTCCGTCACTTTCTATTGTTTTACAGTTATATACCCTTTTTCCCCGATATTCAGTGGTATGTGAAGGGGGTTAAGTAGCCTTTGGCTACCAAGTTCTCCCAGCACTTGAACCTTTGTCGATTTAATAGTTTTTCCAATTTAGCCTTTCCCACAATCAACATTAGTTGCAAATATTTCACAAAAAACATCTGTAGTTGTTTATAATAATCATCAGATTTGAGAGCACTTAATTTTTCGTCATTGGGTTTTACTTCTTGAAACTGGTTGGTACCTCAGCTTATTTATGTTCTGAGCTAGCCTACACAGTTTTCTGAAATTCGCACAACGGCCCGATTCCCTTTTATTGTTTTCTAATTATATGCCCTATATCACTGAGATTCAGTGGTATATGAAGGGGGTTAAGCAGCCTGTGGCTGCCAAGGATCCACCAACACTTAGACATTTGCCGTATTAATAGTTTTCTAGTAAATCCTTTCGCACAATTAACATTAGTTGAGAGTATTGCAAAACCAATATCTGTAGTTGTTTATAATAATCACCATATTTAAGTACAGTTATTATTTTTGTCATTAGTTTTCCCCGAAAGAGGGCAGCGGCTCTTTCGGTACTTAGATTGGCAGAGACCATAGGGGTCGGTTTGGCAGTCTAAGACACACTACCGCGATGAAGGCAACGGGAAACCACCACATTACCTCCCAAGTACACAGCGTACCTAAATTATAATAAAATGATGGCATTCTCTGGGGTAAAAGATTCCGGAGTTAAAATAGTCCCCCATTCGGATCTCCGGGAGGGGACTACTTCGGAGGATGCGATCGGAAAGTTAAGAATAAGAGTCGGGAACATTTTGCGAGTCGGAGCGTGGAATGTTAGAACTATGAAGCAAGTGGGTAAGCTAGAGAACCTAAAAATCGAAATGAATAGGTTATCATTAGACATAGTAGGGATCAGCGAAGTTCGGTGGCCAGAGGCGGGGATTTTGGAGTGGAGACTTTAGGGTAATTCATACAGGAGCCGAGGAAGGAAATTTGGGTGTGGGGATAGTTATGCGGAAAAAGATAGGATACTGTGTAGAAAATTACTTACAAAAGAATGAAAGAGTACTCATGGTTAGATTAGAATCTAAACCGGTAAACACAGTATTAATACAAGTATACATGCCCACCTCTAGCTACAGTGACGAAGAGGTAGAAGCGATCTACAAAGATATCGAAGACATATTAAGACACGTAAAAGGACATGAAAATTTAATAATTACGGGGGAATTTAATGCAGTGGTAGGTGAGGGTAGGGAAGGAGCGATAGTAGGTTTATTTGGTTTAGGCACTAGAAACGACAGAGGAAATAGGCTGGTAGAATTTTGCGACAAGAACAATTTAATCATTACAAACACATTATTTCAACATCATGCTAGAAGACGATATACGTGGAAGATGCCAGGAGATATAGGAAGATATCAAATAGATTACATTCTTGTTAGACAACGGTTTAGGAATCAAGCAAAAGACTGTAGAAGCTACCCAGAAGCAGATATAGACACTGACCACAACATCGTAATTATGAAGGCCGCACTTAAATTTAAAAATTTCAAAAAAGAAACGGAAAAAGGCACTTGGACCTACAGAAACTAAAAGAGAAAGATATTCAAGAAAGATTCGAAAAAAGGTCAAATGAATTGCTCAAAGATATCGGGAAAATATCTGATACTAAGGAAGTAGAAACAGAATGGAATAACATTAAATCCAGCCTCGACATGGCGGCCAGAGATATTCTGGGGTATACACAAAAAGTAAATAAGAAACCATGGGTAACAAAGGATATCCTGAATTTAATAGAAGAAAGACGAAAATACAAAAATAAATCAGACGAAACAGGAAAACAGAGATACAAAGCCATAAAATGGGAAATTATTCGAAAATGCAGGAAAGCTAAAGAACAATGGATTGATGAAAAGTGCAAAGAGGTACAAACTAAGATGGAAGTAGGAAAGACAGATGAAGCATACAAACTAATTAGAAGCAATTTTAGGGATATAGAACCGTATAGCAAAAATATAAGGGACGCGGGAGGAAATGTCATTATAGAAAATGTAGAGAAAGTGGGTAGATGGCAAGAATATATAGGGAATTTATATGCAGGAGAAGAACTAACTGCATTAGAAAAGGAATCAGACATTGAAAATGATGATTTGGGATATCCTATACTTAGAGATGAATTTGAAATGGCATTAAAGGGTCTGAAAAATGGTAAGGCGCCGGGTACAGATAAGGTGCAAGCGGAGACTCTAAAAGCCGCTGGTCAAGCAGTAACAGAACGTCTATTCCAACTTGTGAGCTATATGTATGAGACAGGCGAGATACCCAAAGATTTCAAACATAACATCATAGTAACTATACCAAAAAAGAAAGGCGCAGATAGATGTGAAAATTTTCGAACAATAAGCTTGACAGCACACGTGTCAAAAATATTAACTAGAATTGTACAAAGACGAATGGAAAAACGGGCTGAAGAAATACTAGGAGAAGACCAATTTGGGTTTAGGCGAAACAGGGGAACACGGGAAGCTTTCTTAGCTCTGAGGGTGATAATGGAGAAAACAATAGAAAAAAGGGAAAGCGTGTATATAGGGTTTGTAGATCTGGAAAAAGCATTTGACAATGTAAAATGGAAAAAATGTTCGAAATACTCAAAAGATTGGAATGAGTTATAAGGATAGACGGATAGTACATAGCTTATACAAAGAACAAACAGGAGTAATAGAAATAGAGCAGGAACGTAGAGAAGTAAACATCAGGAAAGGGGTGAGACAGGGATGTTCCCTATCCCCACTAATTTTAACTTGTACATTGAAGAGGCAATGAATACTGTCAAATGCAGGAAGACATTTGGAATTAATATGCAGGGACCAAAATTGATATGCTTAGATTTGCAGATGATATAGCGGTATTAGCATCTAGCAGGAAGAGTTAGAAGCTGCTCTCAATGAAATGGAAACGGTTCTAACAGAGAGATACGGTATGAAAATTAACAAAAGTAAAACTAAAGTACTAGTATGCAAAGGAGGAAAAATAAATCAAAACAAGAATACAAATATGCAACACGAACTTACAAGAGGTTAAAGATTTCTGCTACCTAGGAAGCCAAATAACGCAAGATGGGAAAAGCACAAAAGATATAAAACAAAGATTAGCACAAGGTCGTGCTACATTTAACAAGAAAAGCAACTACTGTGCTCAAAGACCACAAACATAGAAACAAGGAAAAGATTGCTCAAAACATATGTGTCGAGCACAGCACTGTATGGCTGTGAAGCCTGGACAGTGGGAGAAGCGGACAAGAAAAAGGTAGAAGCCTTTGAAATGTGGTGCTACAGACGTATGATGAAGATACCATGGACAGACAAAGTTAAGAACGAAGAGGTACTAAAATGGTAGGGGAAGAAAGAAATATGTGGAAAACAATAAAAATAGGAGAGATAGGATGATAGGCCACATACTACGGCACGAGGGACTAGTGCGGAATATACTAGAAGCAGAGATAGGAAAAAAGAGAAGAAGAGGTAGACCTAGGTTAGACTACTGCACACAGATAGTGAAAGATGTAGGCTGTAGGAGTTTCAGGGAAATGTGTAGGCTAGCTCAGAAGAGAAATCAATGGAGGTACGCATCCAACCAGTCCCAAGATGGATAAATTAATGACGAAGAAAGTAACTGCACTTAAACATGATATTTATTATAAGCAACTACAAGCATTGGAGGGTCAATATTCGCGAATAATGGTAATTGCATAAAAGCATTTACTGGAAAACTATTATTTCGGCAAATGTCTAAGTGTTGGGGGATCTTGGCAGCCACAGGTTGCTTAACCCCTTCAATAAATCTCAGTGAAAAGGGCATAATATTAGAAAACAATAGAAGAAACATAATATTTATTATAAGCAACTACAAGCATTGGATGGGCAATATTCTCGAATTATGGTAATTGCGTGAAAGCATTTACTGGAAACCTATTATTTCGGCAAATGTCTAAGTGTTGGGGGATCTTGGCAGCCACAGGTTGCTTAACCCCCTTCAATAAATCTCAGTGAAATAGGGCATCATATTAGAAAACAATATAAGGGAAACCGAGCTGTATTGCTGTGTGAGAATTTCAGGGAACTATGTAGGTTAGGTTTAGAAAAGAAATAAGTGCAGGTACATGTCCAACCAGTTTTAAGACGGGAAACCCAATGACGAAAAAATAAGCGCAGATAAATCTGATGATTATTATAAACAACTAGTTGTTTGTTGTAAAATATCTGCAACTAATGTTGACTGTGCGAAAAGATATATTGGAAAAAATATTATATCAGTAAATGTTCAAGTGATGGGGGAACTTGGCAGCCACAGGCTGCTTACCCCCCTTCGCAACCACTGAATGTCGGAAAAATAGGGTATATAATTGTAAAACAATAGAAGGTGACCGAACTGCATCTAACAAGAAAGAACGGCGCCTATGATGAAAGACAACAAACATAGAACAAAAAGTTGTTGAAAGCGTATGTGTGGAGCACAGCACAGACAGTATGCCTACGAAATACGAGCAGTCTGAAAAGCAGACAGAAGAACAGTAACGGCCTTTGAAATGCCGTGCTTCAGATGTTTGAAGATGGACAGACAAAGGTAATAACAAATAGGTTATAGAAACAGTAAGGGAACAAGGATATCTTTGGGAAAAAAATATGAGAAATAGAAGGGCAGAATACGTTCTAAGGCATTTTTGGGGAATAGCATAGGATATATGACAAGCAGAGATAGGAAAAAGAGGTGGATGTAGACCTAGATCAGATAGCGATAGATGCAGACTGTGCAAATTTTGGGGAAATCTGTAGGTTAGTTCAGAATAGGAAACAATGATGGTACGCGTCTAACCAGTTTCAGGACTGAAAACCCAATGATGATGATGATAGTTTTTCCATCTTGCGACTAGTTGGAAGCGTACCTCCATTCATTTCTATTGTGAGCTATCCTACACATTTCTCTGAAATTCTCACAGCCTACATCTTTCACTATCTGTGTACAGTAGTCTAACCTAGGTCTACCTCTACTTCTCTTTTTTCCTATCTCTGCTTCTAATATATTCCGCACTATTCCCTCATGTCTTAGTATGTGGCCTATCATCATATCTCTCTTATTTTTTACTCTTTTCCACATACTTCTTTCTTCCCCCACCATTTCTAGTACCTCTTTGTTCTTAACTTTGTCTGTCCATGATATCTTCATAATACGTCGGTAGCAACACATTTCAAAGGCTTCTACCTTTTTTTTCTCTGCTTCTCCTACTGTTCAGGCTTCACAGCCATACAGTGCTGTGCTCCCACATATTTTTTAAACAATATTTTCCTTGTTTCTATTCTAATTCTAATTAATTTGTATGCTTCGTCTGTCTTTCCTATTTCCATCGTAGTTTGTACCTCTTTGCACTTTTCATCATTGTTTTTAAGCTTGCCTGCATCTGCGAATAATTTCCCATTTTATGGCTTTGTATCTTTGTTTTCCTGTTCCATGCTTTCTTATTTTCTTTTTGTGTATACCCCAGAATATCTCTGGCCGCCATGTCTAAGCTGCATTTAATGTTATTTCATTTTTTTCTACTTCCTTAGTATCGGAAATTTTCCCAATATCCTTCAACAATTCATTTGACTTTTTTTTTAAGTCTTTCGTGGATATCTTTATCTTTTAGATTCTCAAAGTCAAAGTACCTTCTTCCGTTCCTCTTTTTCAGATTATTATTTATTAAATTTCAGTGCGGCCTTCATTATTACGATGTTGCCGTCAGTGTCTATATCTGCTTCCGGGTAGCTTATACAGTCTTTTACTTGATTTCTAAACCGTTGTCTAACAAGAATGTAATCTATTTGATATCTTCCTATATCTCCTGGCAACTTCCACGTGTATCGTTTTCTAGCATGATGTTGAAATAATGTATTTGTGATGGTTAAGTTGTTTGTGTCGCAAAATTCTACCAGCCTATTTCCCCTGTCATTTCTCGTGCCTAAACCAAATAAACCTACTATTGCTCCTTCCCTACCCTCACCTACCACTGCATTAAAATCCCCCGTAATTATTAAATTTCCATGTCTTCGATATCTTTGTAGATCGCCTCTACCTCTTCCTCATTGTAGCTAGAGGTGGGCATGTATACTTGTATTATTACTGTATTTACCGGTTTAGATTCTAATCTAACCAAAAGTATTCTTTCGTTCTTTTGTAAATAGTTTTTTACACGTCGTCCTATCTTTTTTCGCATAACTATCCCCACATCCGAATTTTCTTCCTCTGATCCTGTATGAATTACCCTGAAGTCTCCACTCCAAAAATCCCCCGCCTCTGGCCAGCGGACTTCGCTGATTCATACTATGTCTAGTGCTAACCTATCCATTTCAAGTTTCAGGTTCTCTAGCTTACCTACTTGTTTCATACTTCTGACATTCCACGCTCCGACTCGCAAAATGCTCACGTATTTTATTCTATACTTTCGGATCACATCCCCCGAAGTAGTCCCCTCCCAGAGATCAGAATGGGGGACTATTTTACCTCCGGAATCTTTTACCCCAGAGGATGCCATCATGTTTACTAACAAATCTGTACGCAGTGTACTTGGGAGGTAATGTGGTGGTTTCCCGTTGTCTTCCACATCGCAGTAGTGTGTCTTAGAATGTCATACCGACCGCTATGGTCTCTGCCACTCTAAGTACCGAAAAAGCTGCTGCCTCTTTCGGGGACCTGTCAGGATTCCTCACTAAAAACCCCACTAATTTGGTTAAACCTATAGCTCAGCTCTTTAGCTCATTGAACCGCTTAAGCCATTCTACCTGTTCTATATTTTAGAACTTCGTCAAGGTGCAGGTCCATTCAGAATGGCATATTTACTAATATTAAAATATTTTTCTATTAAGCTTTTATACGCTTGGTCGGGCGGCACAATACATTTTGAACACTGGCGACTAAGCTCACGGCGACGTCTTGATAATATTCGTTATATAAATCTGTTTTGGGATATTTTGTGATAATCACATACTTTTAGGAGAAAATGTTTTTGCTTCAATATTCTAGTGATTACAACAATCTAATGTTAACGTCTATCTATGTTCGGTATCCTTCGGCTTCCATTTCTATATAATTTGTGTATACTCTAGTAATGTTCGTCCACCAAAACATTGAAAATTGTAGATGCTAAATTGACGTCAGTAAACCTATTTGAATAATACGCAACTATAGAACATTCAAAACGAACACGTTTTTGCATATGATTTAAGACTAGGTGCAGTCTTTAACATCGATCTCATAAGTTCGATTCTATGTCATATCCAATAAGTTTAATGTCAAACACATGACTCAACGTGCAAAGCTGTTTTAATTAAAACAAATTATATAATTTTTATTGAATAGGAAACGTTTTATATCTGAACATTTCAATGTTAAACCACATACAAATGCAAATAGTCTATCCATAGTTTAACCTTTTTTTTTATAAAGCTATCGTGAAATGATTATATTTGTTGATATTGAACGAAACACGATATGATACGTTACAGACCACAGATGCGAAGACTATTAAGTAACACTTAAAAATAGAATATCATCTTTTAGCAACGGATAATCATTAGTTGTACATTTCAGTGCACAACCATCACAACCATGGCGCAAAATTCACTGGAATTTGGAGAAGGATCTATACGCAAAAAGAGGTA
The DNA here is from genome assembly GCA_036346225.1 of Platerodrilus igneus. NCBI lineage: Eukaryota > Metazoa > Arthropoda > Insecta > Coleoptera > Lycidae > Platerodrilus > Platerodrilus igneus. The sequence continues at coordinate 749,184 of JARFIW010001349.1, read as the reverse complement.
ATATTTACTTTTTACTATGAATATCAGTTACCTGTATGTTTTATAAACAACCGATTATTATCTATGTTTAACAAAGTTTTATAAACTAATTACAATGTTTACAAGGCGATAGCGTAATGAATGAGAAAATTCGCCGCAATTTCAGTAAGTATAGTTATTATCTACCGTGAGTTGCAAGTTCAACATAAATATTTGCAATGTAGAATGGAAGGTTTCAAAAATGTTATTGAAATATAACTTATTTTTTTGTCTTTTCTCTAAATTTTGTATGTGATATTTTTGTATAGTTTATATCTTGGTATTTAACTCTATAATAAAAATCGACAAAAGCCTACTTTCGTGTCTAATTTGCCCGAAATAAGTTTGAATCCTGCCCGTCAGTATAATTCGACAAATCCCTCTAAAAACGCACGATGCGTTGCAACGAACAAATCCGACTTTGTTCCCCATTTAAATTGCTGGCTATGCAAATTACTAGCTTGCTTTGTATAATTAAAAACTTTCTTTCGAATTCTTCGTAAAGTTAGTGCTTATTTATACATCGTATATACTGTCTTATATATATATATATATATATATATATATATATATATATATATAGGTGGTTAATTATATTAATTATATTACTGTTGTATTTGGGTCTGAAAGGATGTTATTTTTCATTTTGAAACTGATTTGGCATTCAGCATGTGAAAATACATCAAATAATTCTTTTAAATTAAATAGTTTAGAACGTAATAATTTTTCAGTAAAATTTAGGAAGTTAAAATTTATTTTTTATAATATTTCAGATAATTTTTCAGAAAATATAGCGCAGGATATACAAGAAACATTCCGTGCATAATACGGCATTTAAATTTCATATCTTTAAACATAAATTTTTTAACCTTCTTATTAAATTACAGACAAGTTGGTACGAAAACTTTTAGCTCGATTTCAAACCGCTTTATTTTTCCGTGTATTATTAGGGGAGATAAGACTTGAACAAAACAACAGCAACTCCAAGTAGTTTTAGTTTCACACGTCAATTAGTGGAGCGATAAACAAATTTATGACTTCTAAAAAGGACGTAAAACTTGAGTATGAGCAGAATTGGATGGAGTTAGCGATCGTTTGTTATACAAATATTACAAACTAGGTAACAGAGAAAGGCGGTTAGAGTGCGTAGGTAGAAGTAAGATAGAGATAACACGTGTTCGTTAGAGGCGTAGCTTAAATGTTAGTTGTTGTCGACTTGGGGTAAATTCCAAGGCTGTTTTGAGTATCGATTTTTAAAAATACTACGAAAACTTTAGTACACGTGCAGGTTGTTGTTCGTTGCAAGTGATTTTTAGAAAAGTGTTTTTAAAATTGTGTAACTAAGAGTGTCGGTTGGAAAGGATTACGTAGAATTATTGTGAACGGAAGTTAGAAGTGTGAGGCGGTTTGTGGAAGGCAGGAATTTGGCTTAGGTGATTTCAGGAATTGTAGCAGTCTTTGGAGGTGGGGAACTTAGATATAAGCCGCAAAGTTTTGATGGGAAGCTCTCTCTGAATTTTCAACGTTCTTACGCTTTTAGTCTATTAGTATAATACGACTTTGAGACTCCGATATGCTTATACGATTGCATAATGCTTTTGAACTACGATAAACGCTTTTAAGTAAAAGCAATTTGATTTTATTTTGCACTTATTGTAAAAATAATGCAATTAGTATAGAGTAAATGTCGGCGCCTAATCAATTGGGTTTATTATCGAAAACTATGGTTATAGAAGAAGAGGTTTGAGGTACCGCAGAGTTTGGTTGACAATAGAGGACCTCTTGGTAAATCTGGATACAGCAGAAATTGGATGAAGCAATCCGAGTTAGAGTTGTTCATGCATACAGCAGTTCCAGACAGCAGACTCCTTGTGTAAATATGTATCTCAAGTAACTGTGCTTTATTCTTGTACATGTGTAAAAATGTTTATTAATGACTTTGTGGATTGGGTGTATAATTGTACATTAACTAAAAGGACAAAATAGGGGAAGGTTTCTGATGGAATATTTTAATTTGAGTTATTTTTAATATGTTTATGTGAATAATTTATGGTATTAGAAGTATTTTATATTATGTACAAGGTAAAAGGGTCTGTTTGTATATTGGTATGCAAATTTTAGCACTAAGAAGTTAAGGCTTTAATATGAGCTGGTATTGAAACAGAGTTAGAGTAAGAAGTGTGTCGAAGCCCTATTACTTTTTTTTATTAATTGGATATTATATGGTGTAAATATTGATTTCAAAATGTACTGTTAAAGGCGTATATTAAAGAGGATGTATATAATTTGTAAATGAGGTGAGAGAGAGAAAGAAGAGACTAATTTTGTTTTGTGTTGTATATTCAATTTAGTTGGAATGTAAATAAATGTTGTCTATTTCCCGTAGCAGAATTTTTCGAGTAGATAGTTTATTTTCAGAAAAGTGAGCAAAGAGTCGTGGCACATTTTATAAGCTAAGGTCCCAGAACGTGGAACAACAGAAAATCGCAGCAGTTATAAGCACCCAACAGGCTCGTCGCAGTAATTAATGTCGCTAAAGTAGTGGGGCTTTTTGCAGAAATAATGGGCACCCAAGTTTTTTTTTTCAAAGCCTACCTGATTTCCTGCTTGAACATTTTCTATAAAATGCATATTGTTGATCTGGCAGAATTCTGTTGATAGCGTATTATTGTAGGATGTTATATCTTTAGTGAAAATTGTTATTGGATAACTGTAGTTGATTGTTAATCAAAATGTATTAATTGTTTTATAATATTCTCCAATAGTAAGTTATTTTTAGTTATGTAAATTAAAAACATTCATAAAATTTGAAGAAAATCAAAAATATCTCAGAAAGTAATGGATTTAGGTATAGGGAATGCTTAACAAAAATGAAAGGACACTTAATGAACTATCCATTGTAGCAATAAAATTGGTAGGGTGCCATTTAAAAAAAATTTTAAAAATTGCATTTTGCGAAACCTGACACACCCTGTATACTGGGAAGAAATTTCAAAAAAGTGATATTTACAAATATACTATGGTATATGGTAAAATTTTCTGAATCTTGAAAATTAACATAAGTTGTGTATTAGTGCAGTGGCAATGTATCCAATTGGGGTCATTTTTTCTAAAAACAGTTGAATATCTCAAAAACTAAAAGGAATAGACAAATACAATTTTATATCAAATTAAAGCTTTTTTATGGGCTTTTCAAAAATGTAATAATATATAGGGTATTCCATTTAAAAAAATATAAGTTTAATATGCCCTGGAATTATGAAACACCCTGTATACTTCCAAATATTTTTAAAATGTGCACTTTAGGCATGCCTAATATGCCTCCAAATTTGGTTTACGTAGCTTTTATAATAACGGAGTTATCGACCGTTGCCACACTAAAAACTCACCCTGTATATATAGCTTGTATAACTTATTTTATTGTAACGACCTTTTTTTTTATATGATTAAATTGAAGGTAGCAGGTTCTAGGTCTGCTGGTAACAAAGAAAACTCTTTTTATGGCCTAAATTTTCGCATATATATTTTTATGCTTGATCACAGGCAATAACTAAAACGATTAAACTATTAACAAACTACTAAAGTAAATAAATTAATTACTTACAGTGAGGTTATTTACAGTAGCTTATTTTAATGAACTTTTAGAACAATTTTCTTTAATAATTAAAGAGAAATAATGTGTACACATAAAAAAATGATGAAATAAAATATTGGTTTGACAGAAGTAAAAGTTATTAATTTTGATTAAATGTTTTTTATATATATCTTGATCTTTTTGTTTAACTTGCATGTGTATGTTTGAATGTTTTGTATATCTTAATTTTTTTTATATGATACACATAACAACGTCTTCATGTGTATGTACTTTTATAGCCATTTATAGAACTTCTGTACTTCCACGCTTAGTAGTGTTGATGTTTTATCACCTGATGGTGGTTTTATTTACTTTTGCCATAGTACAGAGATTGTTTCGAAATTATATCAGTATAATAGCTTCGATTACTTCATAGGGTTCTTGGAAACTATTTCGCTCTGATGAGGCTTAACAAAGCCGAAACCGTCGGTCAGTGGATGTTTTCTCCCCTGTGAAGTAATAAAGCTAATGTTTTGTTAATGGCTACATAACTACTAGCCCGATTTGTATTCGTCAATAGGTTCTATTATTTTCATAGAGTTTATTTACAGATACATCTTATTTTATACATTGTTCTACACAATTTCTTCTTGCGGACTGCAAATAACTTGTCTTTTTATATATATATATATATATATATATATATATATTGCTGTGAAATGTACAAAAAGCTATTAAATTACCTGGTCCGTTGACTTTCTTCTGTTAATCGCCTCTTTACTCTTTTCCGCCTCGGCTACTCACCTAGTTAAAACTTTCATCCTCATTCATAAAAAAAAACAAACACATTCCTACCACAAACATCAACGTTAACTCTATTTACATCAATATTCACAATACATTAAAATTTCAAAATTAAATTTCAGCATAAATTTCAGTATCAGAAAATTTCAAGATTAAATTTGTTATCATTTTAATGCGCATCCAGAATTAAAGTCCTTGTAGGATGCCTACTAATTAATATAACAATATATACAGACTTGAGTCTGAGTACAAAGGGAGCATCTACCACCCCTTTACGTTAATTAACCAGGTTCGTCTAATTGAGCTCAAAGACATACCCAAATTTTCATCATAATCCAGAACATAAATACTAAATACCCCTTTCTACTTAAACAAGAAAATTTTACCTTACAATTAAAATTTTGTGTTTTGTACAAGTTCACTACTGTCCATTTTAAATAAACAAATTATAAAGTTATTCAACACACACCAAAACATCAAAGTTCGAACAAAATAGGATAATTTACCTGAAGGTTACTGCACTCGTAGCTTCAATGTACATCGTCCCTTTGTTAATCACACCATTCCAACTGGGTTATATTTACGGCTTCTGATTCTCAACGCTTTTAAAATTTTCTCCACCACCATTCATCTAAAGTTGTTTCAGGGCTTTTCCGGAACTCATCTGTGTATATCTGTATCTTGTTTTGTGGATCTAGTCACGTTTACGAATCATTTAATTATTAACACCCCCGAAAAATAGCAAAGAAATTCATACTTCTTTCAGAAATATACGCCAAAACTGCCTACTTTTGTGTATTCATTTGTCGTTGCAGATTTCACTAATTGGTACAGTGATACTAAACTTTATTACCTTGTATCTTCTTTTCTAAGTGCACTAAATTACATTCATTGTAGCACGTAAAGAACAAAAAACTGTTTTAAATCACCAAAATATACGAGCAAACTGTTTAAATTATTCTATCAAAATCGGAAAACTAAAAAGCACTGTTTAACTCATTGAATCAATTCGAAAATCTAAGAGAGCGAAACTCATATCAACCCGGGTATATATAGAGGTTAGCCCGTCTGTCGGTCTTGTCCCCAAAACGGACAATTTCAAGAATTTCGTGTACTATGTTCCCATCTCGCCCGCCTGTGAGTCGGTTCTTATTAAATTTTGCACTCGCACCAGTTAAACCTCAGAAATTTCGACACGGCTCGCAACGTCTGGAAATAACTAATTAATTTTTATACAGAAATGTTATTTTTCCTTCTCAAGTTTGCCTTTTATTTTCAACCAATCGCAACCCAGTGACGTTGCTCCACTCACGCCTTTTACTATATATGTCTCTGTCTTGCGCATATTTTCTGTCTCTATGTACCCTGTTCCGAGTGGTACAAATTGATATTCTTTATTATCGATTATTTCAGTCCATGTGGACTGTGAAATAACCGACCTTATTAGCATTTCCCGTAACTTTTAAGCTACGGTTTCTCCAGCATTCTCTGTAACCATTTGTTATCTGCAAATTTTACGCAGAACGTGTCTTTTTAAAAATACGCAGGTGTTCAAACATAATACTTCTACGATTTGAATATTATTGGGTTTTTGCAATCTTTTATAGATATTATATGTTACTAATGGTTCAATTAACTCCAATTAAAATAATACCCTTTAATTTTTAGTGAATCCTAATCAAATATTAATTATTATCTGTACATTTTGTTTAATACCTGGTTACTTAAAATTGAGTTAATTAATATAAATTTTGCACGTAATTTCCATTTGTTTCTTTACTCGGAATAATTAAATTTCACGTAGAGCATTTTAATACTGCTTCCTTTTTTTTATAGCAAGCGTCTTGTAAATGATTTAAATCTCTTATTTTTAATGAAACGAATGAATTTTTATTCTCCACGGTTTTTTTAAAGCGTACCTTTTCCCAAAGCTTCTACACGGTGATTAAAATTATTTGATGTGATTATTTAATTTTCTATCCTGGTCTAAATATGAGTAATATACATATTATAAGTAGTTTTTTACACAAGATAAGTTGATAAATACTAACGTATTGCAATTAATAATATGAAATAATAACCTGTCCAAGGCCTTATACTTTCCTTCTTTCAATTACTAGCTCGATTTGAAGTGATCATTTGGGCTTTACTTAAAAAGTCTAGCTTATTATTATATCTTATTAATTGCAATACGTTAGTATTATATATATATATATATATATATACATATATATATAGCTGTAATTATAGGGTTAATTATAGGGTAGGTTAAGTCATAGGGGTCGTAGAATAAACAAAAGAAACTCCCAAGTAACAAAAGTACATAATTACAGATATTAGAGGAGCAAATAGGTCATTATAAATATTATTAGTTGAGAGCACACTGTATATAGCAGTACAAGCGATTAAAAGCACATATCCAAGTGTAGCTACGAGCAAAGATAAGAATTTAAAAATGTAACGAAACGCAATGAAATTAAATCAGTGAAAAATCTGCATGAATTGGCTAGATGAATATTCAAAAAGTGCGTTAATATATCATCTCAAACGCACGCAGAAATTATGCATTATTTTAAAAGCGTACGTGATCTAAAAGGATCACATTTGTTTAAAAATCCAATTTATTAGGAAATAAACAAACACCAAATTAGTCCATTCAGATTAGAATAAGGCCAACAACAATAGTACGTAATTCGTTGGACGAAGATTCCTGGGATTTCTGAAGTCAACGAATCGCAAACACAAGGGGCCGATCCTATAAATATCATGACAATTGAATATCGAGTGAGCATACTTTAGAAACTGGGCAGTCGCTATACTTGAAAGTGCTAAATATTTACGTGAATAGTAAATTAAATTAAACTGAAAATTAAAGAGCGTGTAATTCTAAAGACGGCTTTTAATTATCATCTTAATCAGCACACTTAATCACCACTCTTAATCACCACTTTTAATTACCATCTTAATTACAATCTCAAATTGCAATCGATATAACGATCCTAATAAAGATCTTGTTACGAGTCCTGTCAATTACGATCTTAAATACAATTTTGGATAAGAGACTCTTGAGAATGCTACCTGTTTAAGCAATTTGATAATCTCTGAAAATGGTAAATATTCTACTATGGAAATGAAAAACCTCACTTTGGAATAATCTCACCAATAACGATTTGGATACTAATTTGGCTGGATGTCGACTTCAATTCTTGGGAATGCAGAGCACCTACTGAACCACTGCAGGTTAGATATTTTGATATAATTTATTTTAAAAACTGTTTTTATCTCAATAATAATTCAAAGTGTAAGAGTCGACAAATTGGCGTTTCTTGTATAAATTTATGAAAAGTTATAGACATCTTTAAACGTTTCAAAAGGTCTCTAAATGTAATAAGAAGCTCGTTTTGCTGGCTTGATTTTCTAAAAATCTGACAGATGTATATAATTTAAAAAGGGAGAAGATATTTAAAAAGGTTGTAAATATTTAATCATTATACTGTGTATTGTAGAAGTGCTTTATTTAATTGAATCAGCTAGTCGAGGCAAAGAAAATTATAAATTAACATTTCTACAAGTGCTTGAGTAATAAAAGAATAAATCACAGCATAAATATTGCGTCCAAGCGTAGGGGCTAACAGGAGTTAACACAGCAAATATGACAAGCCCAAATCGTGGGGCTCGATTATCATAGCATAAATATGGTCTGCCCAACCGTGGGGCGAGAATAACAAGCGTTTTATTTTTTCTACAGGAAGATAACACGACAATATATATATATATATATATATATATATATTTAAAATTATATATATATATATATATATATATATATATATATATATTGGGTAATTGACAATGCAGGTACTTCATGTACTTTCATGAAGTTTCAATTTTAACCTGTTTTTGTATAGTTGATTCACATTAATGATCCTAAAGATTGACGTCTAACCCTCAATAAGATAACGGTTCTTTAAGAACAAAAATCACTGTTTTATACAACAAAGTATATTTAAAAACTAAAAAAAGTCTGAAAATTTGGAGAATTTTCGGCTCCCCCCAAGTTATTACAGGTTCCTTGAAGTCGAAAACTCAAATTGTACTCCACAGACTGCCTACAAACGACATGCCCAAAATATTATTAACTTCGGAATGCTTTCCAAGTAGAAAGTACTTGGCTGCTGGGCTAAACTAGCAAATAACGTTTGAAATCATTGACAAAAGTAATGAATAAGTATAATAGAATATAGTCAACGTCATTAATATAAAGTAAAGATGGTTGAGGATCTCAGTGAGTAGCCCTAAGGAACCTCGAAGCTTCATGAAAAGAAACTCGACCAACAACTACCAATCAAACTTGTAATAAGCACTTTGAAAGAACAATGTAAACTAATGTTGAATGTGTTTTTGCTTGATACGTACTATCATAATTTACAATCAAATTTCGTAGAAAAAGTCTTTTTAGAAAAGTTTTCTACAAAGCACTTTATTAAGAGCATGAAAAACAATTATTGTTTTTCAACTATCACAACATCACGATGATAATATCCTATACTGTATTTCACCTAGTTTTTAAATACTCTTTACCGAAAACAAACGAAAGGTTGAATGAATTTTTGCAGTTCGCGCAGGTTTCATGACTACATAAATCAATATATTGATTCTACGAACGTAACAGCGTTTGAGTAACAGTTATCCTTTCCGTACAACAGACATGGCCAATGTGAAAAACTAATGTTCCTATTACGTAGATTGCGTTTATCTTTAATAAAATGTAAATTTAAATTATTATGGTTGATTTAAAAAATTCGTATAAGTATACGGTAGTGCCTAAAAAATTCGTTTTAATTAGACGCGCAAGATGCAGACATGCAAGAAGGCCTCCTAATGAGAATAGCAATAAAAATGGCACCATTCAAAGTGACCATATTCAAATTGAAACTAAAGAACGAGGAATTTATTTGATGTACGTACCTATTCTTTGGATATTTTAGTTATTGCCAAAATGATAGCTTGTGATTTAATTTCGATTTTGGGTTACCCTACTTTCAATTCGTAATTTATGCAAAATGTGAAAATATATATATATATATATATATATATATATATATATATATATATATATTCAAAAAGCAATATTTTCTCTGATTAGTTAGGAATAAATTTAAAGACTTTCAAAAAAAATTTTATCTTTATTGGTGTTTCGTAAGTTTTTAAATATTTACTCTTCAATATCTACAATTTTAGAATCTATTATAATATCCGTTTCGCTACAAAGGGACTTAATAAATTGAATAAAGTGATTAACTTTATAATGCTAATGCAACCGATATCAAAATTATTTATATAAACGTCTTACTAATCACGTTTCAGGCGATAAATTGCAGTGTCAAACAAATTGAATATAAAAATAACTTGCTTATCCATTAGAAAAAGTATAATAACCTTTACTTATAGTCCGATGGGGTAGAAATGTCACAGATTAAAAATGTTTAGTTGTTTCGCAATGCAAAATGAATTAAAGATTATTAGACAAAGGATTTTAATTTAAATAAATAAAATAAGATTTCTAGTCAAAACTTTACTGCATCGCTTAAAAATTCCTTCAGATAATACAGATTTTCTTAAATATTAGGTTTTGCACAATAAAAGTTGCGTATCGAGTGAGTTGTTTAACAAATTAACAATTTTTGTGTTAGTTTGTTAATTAAAAAATGACCCTTTTATAAAAATATTTGCAATGTTGAAGGTACTGTTGAGAAATTAGGATATGAAAATTAAAATAAAACACGCGAAAACATTGTGAACGTATTAGACATTTTTAAAACAATTAAAGAAGAAAATACCTTATAAAAGTGCTGTACATTAACTCTTTTTAAAAAATGCTAGCGAGAAGACATTTTTAAAAAATAATGCCAAACGCTGCTAAGCAAAAACAATAACATGAACATGAAAATAAAGGATTTATTGGATACACTTATAAACAAACGCCCAAACTTCATTATTAAAAACAAAAACAATAATTTAATTAAAGAACCTTCAATAGAAAATTTGTCGATTAAAATATTAACAATAGCAGCGCACCACAAATTTACGACACCCAAAATACAGAAAGAAAAAAAATGTTTTCGATTCATAGGCGCTTCTTATACTACCTACACGTATAAAATATGGAAACTCTTATAAAATATTATATTAAAAGTTGTTAGTAGAATATTTATTCGTTTTTACTCATCGTCCTGGAAAAACCTAATTAACAATACCAATAAAAAGCGCATACTATTACTAATAGGCATTATTTTCTTATCCAAAAATATCCCCAGAAATCACGCGTAGATAACAAACATTTGAATGGAATTTCTTTATATATGTTGCACATATTTTTAATATAATACAAAAATTTACAAAAATCGCTTTGGTATTCATGTGGTTTTTCTACTTCGTACTGCATTGTAAACTTATCTGATACTTTTTGTCTTCATTATCATTAGGTCTTCAGTCTTTGAACTGGTTAGACGCGTACCACCATAGTTTCCTATTCTGAGCTAACCTACACATTTCCCTAAAATTCCCAGAGCCTACATCTTCAACTATCTGCGTGCAATAGTCTGATCTAGGTCTACCAGTACCTCTCTTTTTTTCTATCTCTGCCTGTAATATAGTCCTCACTACTCCCCAAATATCTTAGAATGTGCTCTGTCCTTTTATTTCTCCTATTTCTTTTTGTTTTCCACAGATATCTTTCTTCCCCTACTATTTCTAGAACCTCTTTGTTATTAACTTTGTCTGTCCATGTTAGAGCATCATCATACATCTGAGGCACCACATTCCAGAAGGAATTTCTACCTTTTTTCAGTCTGCTTATCCTACTGTCCCTATTCTATAGCCCTACAGTGCTGTGCTCCACTTACGTGTTTTCAACAAATTTTCCTTGTTTCTATGTTTGTTCTCTTCGAACATAGAAGCTGCTCTTTCTTGTTAGATACAGCATGGTTCTCTTTCTGTTGTTTTCTAAATATATACCCTGCGGTTATAGCAATATCCCAACAATCCTTTTCACAATCAATATTATTGGAGAATATTGCAACACCAACGACTGTAGTTTATAATAATCATCGGGTTTAAGTACAATTTTTTTTTTCTTTGGTTTTCCGTCCTGGAAGTGGTTGGACGCGTACCTCCATCGATTTTAACTCTAAGCTAGCCTACAGTTTTTCCTGAAATTCCCACAGCCTACATCTTTGACTATCTGTGTGTAATAATATAACCTAGGTTTAACCTATTGCATTCTTTTTCCCCACCTCTGCTGCTAATATATTCCGCACTATTCCCTCATGCCTTAGTATGTGATCTTCCTATTTCTCCTACTTTTTTTTACTGTTTTCCACATATTTTTTCCTCCCCTTGCCATTTCTAGAACCTCTTTGTTTCTAACTTTGTCTGCCCACGATATCTTCATCATGCGTGTGTAGCACCAATTTCAAAAGCTTCTATATTTTTCCTGTCCGATTCACCTACTGTCCAAGTTTCACAACCGTACAGTATTGTCTCCACACATACACTTTCAGCAATGTTTTCCTTGTTTCTATGTTTGAACATAGTAGTTGCTTTTTCTTGTTGAATGCAGCACAACCTTGGGCTTATCTTTGATTTATATGTTTTGCATGTTTCTCATCTTGCGTTATTTGGCTTCCTAGGTAGCAAAAATCCTTAACCTCTTGCAAGTTCTCGTTTCCCATCTGTATTCTGGTTTTTGACTTATTTTCCCCTCCTTTACATACTAGTACTTTAGTTTTATCTTTGTTAATTTTCATACCGTATATCTCCGTTAGAACTGTTTCTATTTCATTAAGACCTGCTTCTAACTCTTACTTGCTAAATGCTAATACCACAACACTATCTGCAAATCTAAGCATAACAATTTTTTATCTCTGTATAATATTTCCAAATATTGTCCTGCATTTGTATTACCTTTTCAATGTACAAATTAAAAATTAATGGGGTTATAGCACATCCCTGTATCACTCCTCTCCTAATATTTATTTCTCTACGTACCTACTCTAATTCTATAACCCCTGCTTGCTCATTGTATAAGCTATGTATTATCCGTATATCCCTAAAGCTCTTTCCAATATTTTTGAGTATTTCGAAAAAAAATTTCCATTTTACATTGTCGAAGGTTTTTTCAGATCTACAAACCCTATACACCCTTTCTCCTTTTTTTATTTTCTTCAACATTATTATCCTCAGAGCTAGAATAGCCTCCCGTGTTCCCCTGTTTTATCTATACCCAAATTGATCTCCTCCTAGTATTTCTTCAGTTTGTTTTTTCATTCGTCGTTGTACAATTCTAGCTAATATTTTTGACACGTGTGTTGTCAAACTTATTGTTCCAAAATTTTCACATCTGCGCCTCTCAATTTTGGTATAGCGACATTGGGGTTACGTTTGAAATCTTCGGGTATACAAGTTGGAAGAGACATTCTGTTACTGCTTGTCTAGGGGCATTTAGAATTTCTACTTGCACCTTATCTATAATTCATTCTAATTAGTTTGTATGCTTCGTTTGTCTTTCCTATTTTTATCTTAGCTGGTACGTCTTTGCACTTTTCAACAATCCATTGTTTTTTAGCTTTCCTGCATTTGCAAATAATTTCCAATTTTATGGCTTTGTATCTCTGTTTCCTTGCTTTGTCCGGTCTGTTTTGTATTTTCGTCTTACTTCTATTAAATTCAGAATTTCATTTGTTATCCATGCATTCTTATTTTCTTTTTGTGTATATCCCAGAATGTCTTAGCCGGCCATGTCTAAGCCGAATTTAATGTTAGCCCATTATATTTCTACTTACTTAATATCAGAAATTTTTCCGATGTCTTTCAGCAGTTCATTTGACTTTTTTTCAAATCTTTCTTGGACATCGTTATCTTTTAGTTTCTCAAAGTCAAAGTGCATTTTTCCGTTCTTTTTCAAATTTTTAAGTTTAAGTGCGGCCTACATAATTACGATGTTGGGATCACTGTCTACATCTGATTCTGGGTGGTTTCTACAGTCTTTTATTTAATTCTTAAACCGTTGTCTAACAAAAATGTAGTCTATTTGATATTTTCCTATACCTCCTGGCATCTTGCACGTGTATCGTCTTCTAACATTATGTTGATATAATGTGTTTGTGATGGTTAAATTGTTTTTGTCCCAACTCTCACCTACCACAGCATTAAAATCCCCCATTATTATAGGTTTAGATTCCAATCTAACTGCAAAAACTCTTTTGTTCTTTTGCAAGTAATTTTTTACACAGTATCCTTTTTCTATAACATTTCCCCACATCCGAATTTCCTTCCTCCGAACCTGTATGAATTATTCTAAAATCTCTACTCTAAAAATCCCCCACCGCTGGCAACCGAACTTCGCTAAACCCTACTATGTCTAGTGCTAACCTATTCATTTCAATTTTCAGATTTTCTAGCTACCTACTTGCTTTATACTTCTGACATTCCATTTCAATAAATTTTTTTGTAGTGTTTTTCACTCATTGCAGTTCCTTAAACAATTTGTTTTAGTTTTGATTTTGGTATACTGGATCTCTTTATCATGTTGTTGTAAGTGATGTGTTATTGTAGTCGAGTTGGACTTGTTTGAAAGATATATTGTATGATCATGAAAGTGCGGTCTTATTTGGGTAGTGCATGCTTGAATTTGTTTTGAGTAAAATGAGCGTTACGTTATAAATTAAGATTTGCCCGGAAGGGGCGGAAATTCCGTAACAATTTTAATGGTCCGCCGGCTAACTACAGTGGTGCGGAAGTGGGTTCCTATGAAAGAAACAATAAACATAATAAAAATTAATAAAATGGATAAAATACAAATAAACTACGTTGCAATAATCACGGACGCCAGCGTGATACATTATTATTCAAAAGAAATTAATCATAAAACTAAAATTTTAGAATACAAAATTACGTTGCTGATATCATTTCTAACCTTATAATCCCCAATATGAATTTGACAACCTTTAAGTATGAGCAATCTAAGATACAGAAATAATTCTTCGTTAGATCAAAAATGCATGTAACCTAAAAATTATATTTCTTAAAGGAAATGACTTAATGCTATTGGTGGAATTTACTAACATGATTATAAACATTTCAAAGGAATGTCACAAATGCATTTAATGTATTTTTTTATTTTGCTTTATCATTTAATCATCACGTTATTAAAAGTTTTACACTGAAGCAGTATTTTAAAGACATTTTATATTTCTTAATATTCCTTTGTTAAAGATTTACGAAATTTTAATGTAGTAAAATTAGCGTTAAGTTTGTACTTCTTAAAGATGCTTAATGCGAAACAACATGTTAGAAGTTTCGATATAAATAATATTTGGGCATTTTCTAGTATTAACTATAAGTAGAAGAATATTCTCGGCTATTATTTCTTAGTCTAACTCATAAAGATGTCATAAGTTATTGAATTAGCATTACAATCTGTATTCAAGGGCAGTATGCGGAAAGAATGCACTTTAATTTATTTAAGAATAGAGTCTAATTACGTAGCGCAGGCATGTGCTAAATTTAAAAGGCTTGTTTTATGTTAAGCAAGTATAATCTGACCATGAAATTCGAATTAACTATTCATTAAAATTGCTTTGGCATATTTAAACTATTTGTTTATTATGTGGTACATTCTTGCTGGGAGTTGTTGCCTTGAAGTGTTGTTAACGATAACCTTTACAGCACAATTATTAATTTAAATTAGCAATTTTGGTTTCGTACCAAATATTTTTAAAAAATATTATTTTTGAATCTCATCACGATCTGCAGTAAACAAGCAGCTTTAATATGGGAACGTTTGAATATTGATCGTGCAATGTAGTCTGTTCCCTACCAAGTACGTTAAAATTCACTTTTAATCAAAATCATATTTTGCACACTAAAAATTAAGATAGGGTTCTGGAAAAAATTAGTTTAAATGAACTACACACATACATTTTGATTGGGCAGATGTTCATGTTCATCAGACATAATTTCATGAAACAACGTGTATAAGATAAGACCCAATGGGGTCTCAAGAACGAATATGGATACAAATTACTTTAAATGACTGGTTAAATGAACGTTACGTTAATAATTTAGATTTACCCTGAAAGGGCGGGAACACGCAACAGTTTAAAACGTGCATTGGCTAACTACAGTGGTGCGAGTGGGTTCCTAACACTAATTTTTCCTTCGGTAGGTCACACCATTCCATTAACATAAAATCCAATATTTTGTTTACCGCCCTTTTCGGGAATTATTTTCTTCTGTATGATCCCCCACCGCCGCGATGTAAATTCTACTATACACAAGCTTGAACCCTCTGCCCTTAATTATTTAACAAAGTTCAAAAATTTCACACCGATTGCCCCTGCGTGAGTGAAATACGCTCTACAGACTTTATAGCTGTAACGTCGACATGTTTTAAATTAACTTTTGTACTTCTTTTTTTGTCGGGCTTAGTCGTTATATAACATTTTTCCTTCTTTGTGTATTACATGTCAACCATGGTAAAATTTCTTTCACACAACGTAACATATTTAATTAGTGCTTGACTACAAGGTTATTGTCCCTTAATTCTTTCTTATAAGTCGCTTTCTTTGTACTGTTTTCCTGTATCTGGTCTGTATCTAAAGTAACCAGAACGCATTACAAATGGGATTAAAAGATAATAGTATGCCCCTTAGTAATCTGCATTGCAATTTTTTGTTTTCAAATTATTTTGAAAAAACGTAATTTTTGGATATTTTAATTAATCTTTCCTGGCGTTATTATCAACGCTGGAACAAAGCTAAAAACGCATCTGCATATCAACTTTAATAAGCTTTCACACGGTATAACCAGATTTTCTTTCCAAGGTTTTGTATTCTTGCGAAAATCGTCAACTTTGGTTCTTTAAATATTACACTAGATTTTGAAAGTCATATTTGAAAAGCTTTTGTTATTTCAAATTCATCGATTTATTACTGTTGATGATTGAATTACGTTTTGAGCATTTTTTAACTGCCATCAAAATTTTTTATACATAACTGAATATTTTAATATGTAATTATAATAACTTTTATAGAACGCTCAATCTTTTTAAAATACTACTAAAACATTAAAACTAATTCCGAAACACAACTATTAATTATCAATTTACAATTCAAATAAATAATTTAAAGAAAATGATAGAAAGCGTTAACTTTGAACGTTTATATATTAACTGCGACATTCTAAATTGACAAAATATTTTGAAGTTAACAAACTTTTAAATGATGTTTAAATAAATTTTCTTTACTTTCTAGATAATGTCACGAACTTCAACTTACTGTTTCTCATTTGGTTTAATTTAATCGCTATTATTCCAAATTATTTATAGAGAATCCTTAAAGTACTATGATACCACTATATAGGTAGATCACTGTTGATAATTACTATAATGTTTATTGCAGGACGATTAAACTGTATTACCAAATTCGATTGCGTAATTTTGCATGAACACATTTATACATACTGTAACAGTAATTAAGACGTATATAGAATACTCTAGAAATTACGCTTATTCGGTTTTTATTAAAGCGGTTTCATATCGGTCTAGCGATAAGAAAGTATGATTCATAGGTATCGTATTATGATCTTATCTGTCTTGTGATAAGAAGGATGATAATTAATAGGTGTCGTAGTACAGTAGGTTTGAGAATGAACATTATAGACGCATTCTCGATTTATCTAAAATAAAGGATTATTGTATATAAGCACGAGCTCCGTTGCGATAGATCAGTATTAAAATAAAAATTAATAAAACCCTTAACCACAAAAAATATTTAAAATATTAGATACGTATTTCGACTACTATGTGGTCATCATCAGTAGGAAATTTGTAATTAAATAATAATTAGCTGTTGTTCCGGAGCACTTCAGAGGATATTCTCCTCACCACTTCGGCTAAAGTGAACCTTCCCAACATACAATTTACTATAATATTGCTTTAAACACTATCGAAGATATTCTCCTCACCCGCAGACTGGTGTTATCAACAATAAACAAGTGAATTGTGACATCATCATCATTAGGTCTTCAGTCCTGGAACTGGTTAGACGTGTACCCTCATTGCTTCCTATTCTGAACTAACCTACACATTTCTTTAAATCTGCACAGTTTGCTTCTATCACTAATCTGATCTAGGTCTACATGTATCTCTTTTTTCCTATATCTGCTTGTAATATATCCCATACTATTCCCCAAAAATGCCTTAAAACGTATTCTGCCCTTTTATTTCTTCTACTTTTTTCTCCCAGATATACTTGTTCCCTTACTATTTCTATAATCTATTTGTTATTAACTTTGTCTGTCCATGATATCATCCTCATACAACTGAAGCACAGCATTTCAAAAGGCTGCAACCGTTTTTCTATCTGCTTTTCAGACTAATTTCTATTGAAACTGAAAAGTCAGTGAAATACACATTGAGGAATTAATCACAACATTGCAGAAAAAAGCACACAGAGAAAATTTTCTTTAGGATATAGGTGTCTCGGTTATTTTTGCAGATGCAATTACTGAGAATGTAATTATTATAGCTATTAATGTAACAAGAGTAGTGTGCGATTTATAGTAATCGAGGAAGTTGTCAAACGACGAGGCGATGGCCGAGTCGCCTGCCAACGTCTGAGTTGGATTTAATAATCGAATTACATTCAAAGCTTTATCGTATTATTGGTAACAATGGTGTAAAAAATAAAATAAACAATTTTGTTTGTAATTTTATTTTGTCATAAAAATCGAGAAAGCTTATTTTCTGATCCATATCATAGTTTCGCAAAATCATCCCGGTTACGATGGAAACGAAAGCCATATCAGACATCTTTCAAATTTGAAAATTGTGATGTTCATATGTTACGTAATTTCCCATATCTTAAAAACTGTCTAGTCCAGCCCGTCTTTGTGTTAAAGTTGAAAGGTGCGAATCGATTGCTTTTCGGGATTTGCGACCGAGGGGTTTGAGTTGGGGGTACGGGTGGTCATAGTGTGGTGGGGAATTTTTGCGTGCGTGCCATAAGCGGGTTTTTATCGCGAAAAACCCAATACTAAGAGAGAAATAGGGGTTTTTCTGAAATTTATTAGATTGAAGCGACGTATTCACTTGCGTGTTAAAAAAGCTAGGATCCCTCGAAATTTTCCGATCTGAAAAGCCGAACGAGCAGTGCGACGAAGCCGGCAACGGGTCGGTTACCGTTAGTGCAAGAGAGAAGAAAAATCGAGTTGGTTTCCAAAATTGGTATCAGGCCTCAAAAATTATCTAATATATACCAAAAAACACTATCCGTATCCTACAACCTGAATTATTAATGGTTTACAAGCTGGTACTACGGCATTTTCTTAAAACATTTATTAAAATTTGTATGATTAATTCGAGGAACGTCAAACACAGGTAACAAAAATCGGCGTAAACAAACGAGTATGTACCCTCAAAATCTTTGATGACACCCTTTATTTCAAATTTCTGAAATTTAAATTTATAAATTATCTAATATGTCTTAATAGTACCGATAATTGATTAATATTATACGAAAGCATCGATTTTTAATATACAGGGGGTATTTATTTCAGAAATAATTAATTATTACATTTGACGTTTGTTTACGATGATAGCCGAACGATTACAATAGAGCGTGATTTGGTCACAAACCGCTATATTTCTTATGTGGCGTTATCTCATGCAGGTATATGGCCAACGGGATTCTAATAAACGTAACCTCAATGTCTCCGAGTTAAGAGGTCCGTCAGTCTACTCGGGCGAAGCGATCTTGATCCGATCGACTCCTCGAAGTGATTTCGACAAAGTCTACTAGGGCGAAGCGATTTTGATCCGATCGACTCCCCGAAGTTATTTCGACAAAGTCTACTACGACGAAGCGATCTTGATCCGATCGACTCCCCGAAGTGATTTCGACAAAGTCTACTAGAGCGAAGCGATCTTGATCTGATCGACTCCTTGAAGTGATTTCGACAAAGTCTACTAGGCCAACTGATCTTGATTCGATCGACTCTTCGAAATGATTTCAACAAAGTCTACTAGGGCGAAGTGATCTTGATGCGATCAACTCCCAGTTGTCGGTTCGGCAAAGGGCGAAGTGGTCTCGATCCGATCAACTCCCAGTTGTCGGTTCGGTAAAGTCTACTAGCGCGAAGTGGTCTTAATCCGATCAACTCCCAATTGTCGGTTCGGCAAAGTCTACTAGGACAAAGTGCTCTTGATCCAATTAACTCCTCAAAGGGGTTTCATGAATGTCAATTGGGGCGAAGTTGTCTTGATCCGATCAACTCCTCCAAGTCGTTTTATGATGTCTCAACTTGCAAAACTCGCTCAATTCGCTCAACTCGCTCAACTCGTTCAACTCGCTTAACTCGCTCAACTCGCTTAACTCGCTGCACTCGCTCCACTCTCTCCACTCGCTCCACTCGCTCCACTCGCTCCACTTTCTCCACTCGCTCCACTCGCTCCACTCGTTCCACTTGTTCCACTCGTTCCACTCGCTCTACTCGCTCCACTCGCTCCACTCTCTCAACTCGCTCAACTTGCTCAACTCGCTCAATTCGCTCAACTCGCTCAACTAGCTCAACTCACTCAACTCATTCAACTGGCCTATTAAATGAATTTTTGGCGTAATGGGTAAATGGCACCCAACGTTGTCCCAAAGGGACTACAAGCCGCTTGTAGTTTTTTAACTAAATTGTGTATTTATTGCTATCAACATATCAAAGAATGTAATAGGTGTCATAACAGCCGCAGATGTCAATTGAAATCCGAGCCTGGAGGGAGAGGATTTAAGACATCTAAGGCTGTTATGACATTATTGCATCCACGGTATGTTCAAGATTTTATCGGTTTCAGAATATTAAGACATTTTTAAGTATTATTTTATATTTCACCTCGTTGTAATTTAGTCATAACACCTAAGATACGAGATATGTAAACATATCCATAATACCTGGGGCTAATGGAGGGCGTAATGGTTTCATAACGCCCGCTCAGTATGCCCTCCAAAACAAATCAATTTTTTAGCCATTTGTGCACCAAGTGTGTTATCAAGCTTTCTCATAGCTTTGTTTAGATTTAATGGGTAGCAAACTTTCAGTTGCTTTTAGAGCTTGCTTTGCAATTATTGCTGGCAACTCTTGATCAGCATTTTGCACTATTAATATTAAATAAATGTCACAAATGTCCAAAACATAGGAACGTCAAACTGTTTATTGGCATCATGGAAAACATGATGTAGATGTGTTTAATAGTTATCTAGTAAAATCCGACGTAAATTCTAAAATAGAAAACTTACCTATCACCTATTTTTTATTTTATACATGAGGTGAAATATTAAATCTTGTATGCACCACTTGTGTTACTAGATGATAAGGTCCATCGGGCGACTCAATTTATCCATCGGGCCATAGGCCGTCTGGCTGGACGAGTCGCCCTCCGGGTGTTATCATCTTAATAACACACTTGGTGCATAAATAGCTATTAATTTTGAAATTCAAGTTTTTACTAATTGATTTGATACCACGGTTACGTATTGGTTTTGAAGTTTCATAACATATGTCTACAACTGACATTTCGGTATGGTAATATATTACCGTACCGGAACGAAATGTCAAAAATGATAGTTATGGCAGATCTACGGTTATGGCTTACTTCAACCAACTATTACCAGACCGAAACCGATAAAGGTAATATATGGCTTTGTAACTAATGTATTATGAGGTCTCTAACGTATTATGATTTAGATGTAGTGTTAATGATACCAACAATTATCAATAACGATTTAAGATAACGAAACTTTATTAGTCAATGATACGATAGAGTATTAAATAATTATTATTATCTTACTCCTTTCATTAAAAATTAAGCACCTAATGCGCATTAAAAAAGTAAGAACAAAACTACGATGACTGTTGATGTTAATTTTGTATCTTAAAACGTATAATGAGTTGGGGGCCCACTTTAAAATTTTGCACCGGGGGTCCACACCAACATTTCTACGCCATTAGTCAATATAACTGTGGTTGTATTCTGGAAACCCTCTTACTGTGTGCTGCATGTAAGTCGTCGAAATTTAGTATCTCATTTCAATTAATTTATAATGAGAACATTTCGGTGTTTATGTATTAGTCACTCATTAAAAATAAACTGAATAGGAAGACATAACGCTCTTGGCAAAACTGCAATAAATTATAAATATAGTTGTATTTATGCTAATATAATTACAGCAAAAAGTTATTCAAATTTCAAGGTGCTGATGTACTTTATTAGTATGAAAATATTCTGATACTGAATTTGACACACCAGTATATTATTAACAAATTTCGGTTTGCAATTCAGAGGTGTTAACTTGAATACAGAAATGAATGCAAATTAGTTATGGTTTAAAATTTTTGACACGCTCAATTTAGTGGAACAGTTTTATTAATTAAAATTAAAGGACGGATTTTGCAGTAATAAAGGAATATCTGCTGTGCATTTGTACGATCAAGTGCTAGAGAGGAAGTAAACGGCGAGCTGTTCCGTTAATTTAAAGTCTAGTAATAGTGTTATATTCCAAAAGATTTATAAAATTTTCTAAACTATTTCTTATCGATAAATGCATATTTTATTTTTTTAGAGCATTAGTGCATATTTGTTACATTGTCTGATTAAAAATTGCAAATTTACAATAAAATCGTATTCTAGTACTTTCGAATATTAAGGATATATATTGTTTACAACTTTAGTGAAGATTAAAAACCTATTGATAATAAAATACAACTCGACCCTTTTCCATAAAGAAGCAGAAAATTTTCGTTAATATTTAACTCTTTAGAATAAAACAATCCTATTCAAAAACGGACATCATTAAGGCTGGGAAAATAAACAGCGTATATTTTTAGTTGTAGGTAGTGAACTACAAAGGATGAACGACAATTCTGAATGGGTACCGAAGGTTGTGCGCTTGAGGGTAGGTATTTCATAATTTAGTAAAGCAACTGTTAATGCGGCGGTTACCTTCGATAAACACTGATGGTGAGATAAGTGGACATGTATACGAAAACAATAAGAATAACGGAAACCTTCAAGTAGTTACCTGAGTCATTAGATTTAGCGGTGTTCGAAGAAATAGTAGTAAAAACGTCGACTTTTGACAGGAGGTCGTATCTGTCTAACAAAAAACCATTGCGAAGCACAGCACACTTTTAATTAAATTTTAGCGGTACATCAATAACACAGACTAGCTTGAAGGCTGAATCGCGACAAATCTAATGACATTTAATGTCCACAAAGCGAATGCGAGTTTACCTGCGAGCTAACATTGAACTGCGCGTGCAAAATGGGATTATTGAAACACGTAACAAAATCATTTATCATAGTGTAAGGGGTTCTACTACCGCGTTTCTTTAATTTAAAACAAGTAATAACAAACGTCCTTATTACTTACTGTTCACAAGTCTAATTAACAGTATATGCCTTATTTATAGATGTTTTCAGTCCACTTAAAAATGAAGCACTACTACACTAATGAATTGACAAGCACTAATATCTTCTTAAACTAACTCCTCTACCATAAGTCCATTAACCACTAACACAACTATTTATTTATACACTTCTATTTATTTATGTATACTACAAGCTGCATGTACATTAGACACAGCATATCACATTTATGTACACCTTTAAAAGCTCAAAACTACTACTACTTTCCAACGTTATAATTTATATACGACATTCTAGTATAGACTGACCCTTGCATTCATTAGCGGTCTTATATATACTCTGGATTACAAGGATGACTCATGCTCCCGTAATTTCTAGAAGAATTCTGAAATCATTGAGAAGGCGCTGTGCCCCGAGCGTTTGTATGTTTGACGGGTTGCCTAATAGTGGATCGCAACACTGCCCCCTCTTTAAAACCGTTACGTCTCGTAACTGTAAATCCATCTTGACGCCAATTCGATGACTGGTGACGGTATCGGCAGCTATCTCCTCTGGTGCATCCACCGCGTCGTTGGAAGTAACAGTCAACACTCTTTTCCTGGTCTTGGTAGGCAACCGGTTGATAACAACAAACAAGAACCTGAACGTTGGTTCCCTGGAAAACTACTTCTAGCATATTTCGGACTATCCTCCAGTCTAAGCGATCCAGTCCACAGCCCAGCTTGGGCACCGCTAGTCTCGTTACTCCATTTTCCATCATCTGCGCCTTAAGATTTAGCAAAGCCTCCCATAGATGTCCATAACTAGGTCACTGCCATGAAGAATTTTTTGTGACCAGATAGTAAACATAACGATTTTTATCTTGAAGGACCAAAGATTTTCCTACAGTTGGCTGCTGTTGTACTAATTCATCCACACATCCAAACTTTTCTTGAAAACAACAGCTATTCCCTTGACATTGCCAAATCTTGAGCTACGCAATGTGCAAGGGAATACTCTTCTGGTGCTCTAAACAGATCTTGCTGTTTTCAACAACAACGCCAAATCTCGCTTTAGCGGAACCACCATACGCCGCCATAAAGCTCTCAAAATCTACATTTGGCTCATGATTAATAACTTGCCGAACACCATTATCATTATTCGAGTCTTCCTGGTTGTTGCCAGCGTAGGATGTTAAACGGTCAAAGTGTACCACTTTCGGTTTACCACGAGGGATCTTCTGATCCGGTACACTACATCATTAATCCTTTTAACACTTCGTACGGCCCTTCCCATTGTCTTTGTAGTTTTGGCGACAATCCACGTTTTCTTTGTGGATTGTACAACCACACTAAATCTCCAGGTTGATAACCATCTTCTTGTGCTCTCGTGTCATATTGTGATTTCATTCGATCGCTTGCTGCCTGTATATTCTTTCGGACGTTTTCGTGAATACTATTTGATCTTTCACGAAGCTTACTAACGTAATCTTCACCTGCGATCTCTTCTCCAGGTTTAAATCCAAACCGAAGATCACATGGTAGCCGCAATTCACGTCCTAGCATTACGCAAGCGGGCGAGTACCCTGTGCTGTCATGTACCGAAGATCGGTACGCCAGTAGGAACAAATGCAGATATTGGTCCCAGTCTCGTTGATGTTCATAGACAACTTTGGCCAGGTACTTCCATAACGTCCTGTTCATTCTTTCAACCATTCCATCCGATTGGGGATGAAGTGGCGTGGTTCTAGTCTTCCTGATTCCAAGATGCTTGCAGACATTTTGAAACAATGCTGATTCGAAGTTTCGACCTTGATCGGAGTGTAATTCCAACGGAACTCCAAACCGACAAAACAACTCCCTGACTAGTACATCTGCAACCGTCTCGGCTTCTTGGTTAGGTATAGCATATGCCTCCGGCCATTTGGTAAAATAATCCATTGCAACCAAGATGTATTTATTTCCTTTCTCTGATTCAGGAAACGGACCAGCTATATCAATGGCTACCCTCTCAAAAGGATTCTCCACGTTATACTGTCTCATTGGGGCTTTCCGTTTTGAGACCGGGCCATTTGCAGAGGCACACAATTCACATTTCCGGCACCACTCCTTCACATCATCTTTGCAGTTCAGCCAATAGAATCTTTCTCTCACTCTCTCGAAAGTTCTTTTCACGCCAAAGTGCCCTCCGGAAATACCATCGTGCAAGTGCTGCAACACTTCCTGCACTCTGCTTTTCGGCACTATCACTTGAAGTCTCTCAGTGCCATCTTCAAATTCCAGGCGTCGTTTCAAGATTCTATTTTCCATCATCAAGGAGTCCACTGTGCCCAGTATGCCTTCAGGCTCCTACTTAAAATACTAATTTCTTCCCAAGCTGGTCGTTGTCCTCTATTTTTCCACTCAATAATACGTCCCAATTCGGCGTCATTTTCCTGGTCTTCTCGCATTCTTTCGGGTTGCCAAGCATCATCGGTTACTGTCATTCTATGGATGACACTTATTTTCTCTTCCATCTTGGAGCAATGATTGCAGTCCACCGGACAAGGTCTCCTTGACAGAGCGTCTGCATTCCGATGGCTAGTTCCTACACGATGTTCCGTATCAAAATCATATTCCTGCAGCCGCTCTATCCACCTTGCCACTTGCCCTTCAGGATTTCGAAACTGCAATAACCATTTCAGTGCAGCATGGTCTGTTCTCAACAGGAATTTACGGCCGTATAAGTACTTATAAAGTGCTCTACGGATTTGACGACGGCCAACAGCTCCCTTCTTGTCACACAATAGTTCCTTTCTGGCCGCGACAAGACCTTGCTGAAATACCCAATAACTTTTTCTAGTCCGTCCTGCACTTGAGAAAGAACGCCTCCTATAGCTGTGTTACTGGCATCGGTATCCAACACAAATTTCCCCTCCATCCGTGGATAACTCAAAATTGGTGCTGTAACCAGTAGCCGTTTCAGTTGTTCAAATGCACTGTGGCAGTCGTCATTCCAATCATATTCTTGTCCATCTTCGGTTAATTTCGTTAACGGTTTGGCAATGTTCGCAAACCCAAGTATAAAACGTCGGTAATATGTGCACAATCCTAGAAAACTGCGTAGTTGGTGTATATCTGCTGGCGTAGGCCACTCTTGTACCGTTTTTATTTTGTCAGGGTCAGCTCTTATTCCGGTCTCTGAAACGACATGTCCTAGGTATTTCACCTCTTTTCCAAATAGGTGACACTTCTTGGGGCTCAATGTAAGGTTTGCCCCGCGTAATCTTTGGAATATCTCCTCTAGGTTTTTAAGGTGTTCTTCAAAAGACCGGCCTAACACTATCACGTCGTCTAGGTACACCAGACATGTTTTCCAGGACAGTCCACGCAGTATCGACTCCATCAATCGAGCATTGCATAATCCAAATGGCATGACCTTGAACTGCCATAATCCAGTTCCAATTGTAAACGCAGTCTTTTCTTTATCGTTTGGCTCCAAGCCTACCTGCCAGTATCCACTTTTCAAGTCCAAGGTCGAAAACCATTTAGATCCGGATAGAGTATCTAAGGTGTCATCAATTCTAGGCAAAGGATAGCTGTCTTTCTTTGTCACATTATTAAGCCGCCGGTAGTCTACACAAAACCTTGTCGACCCGTCCTTTTCTTGACAAGCACTACCGGGGATGCCCATGGACTATTCGAGGTTCAATCACCCCTGTTCTTCCATATCGGTGATCATTTGCTCAGCTTCCTTACGTTTAGCCAAAGGAAGCCGCCTGGGTGTTGTCTTATCGGTTGCGCATCTCCAGTATTGATCTTGTGTTGCACAACATTCGTCCTTCCTTTCTCACTATCATCCAGTGCAAACACACCTCGATATCGTCCGACCAGTTCTTTTACCTTGCCCAGTTGGTCGCCATTTAATCCTTGACACGAGGGTATCAACATATCCAGCAATTTCTGTGAGCAACCGTTGGTTGGTTTATTTTTCGTGTCGTCCACACAACGTTTAATATGACATACTGGAATGCAACTTCCCACAATCATGCCTTTCTTCAGGGTCACTGTATGGGGATTAATGTTCAGCACCCTTACTGGTACCATATTTCGAGACTTTACCAGCGTTCTTCCAATCAGAAGTCCCTCCTGACCTATTCCCGATTCAGTTGCTTCCATCATGCATACTTGTCCTTCCCGGAGCGTACCATCCGGTCGTCCCATTACTATCATTTCCGCCTTCTCGGGTATTTTCATATCGCAAATCATTCGAACTTGCATCGTCTGGTTACTCCTACCTTGAAATGGAATCTCATCATCATCTATCCGAAGCACATTTTCTTTCATGTTTACATGAAACCCATATTCTCTCATGAGATCCATTCCCAAGATCACTTCTTCTGTAATTTCAGCTACCAGCACTCGATGATTAATTAATTTGTCCCCAATTGTCAACATAACGGCAGTCTCTCCGTGAGTACAAATTTTCTCACCACTTGCCGTTCGAAGACACACCGATACAGGTAGCACTCTTCCACGACCAACCAAATCTGGTCTCACAATAGTTTTGTCGCTCCTGTATCTACGAGTAATCGGACACCCTACCATTAATTCTTCCATCGATATAAATGCTGTCCAGACTCCCCATCGACGATGCAGCACGGATGATAATCTCCGGGGCACTACGTTGTGCTGTCGACGTTCGCCCCCTTACGTCGACTTGCTTTAGTTTTCCTGCTGCTCAACCGGTTGTTTTTGGTTGAGTGCAGCGTCTCTATATGACCAACTTCGCCGCAGTTCCAGCATCGCAGACCCCATCTCCGCGGTCGTTGTTTTCAAGCTTTTCCACACGGTTGATTATTTCATCTATGCTGTTCTGCGCTTGATCAGGTTCCTCTAAGGCAGACCGAACTTTCTGACTCATTCTGTGTGATGTCTGCTTAGCTGCTTCAAATTCAAGCGCATGAGCCAGTGCGTCATCTAACATTTTTGGCCGTGCTAATCTTAGCGCTTGCTGTATTTCGCCATCTTTAACGCCATCCACAAATGTTTGTACAGCCAGTTGTTCGAGCAAACTATCTGGTGCCGTTGGATATGCCAATCTAACTAATCTGGCGATGTCAGCTTCGAATTCTTGCAGGGTTTCACTTGTCTTTTGCGAGC
Organism: Platerodrilus igneus; assembly: GCA_036346225.1. Classification (NCBI taxonomy): domain Eukaryota; kingdom Metazoa; phylum Arthropoda; class Insecta; order Coleoptera; family Lycidae; genus Platerodrilus; species Platerodrilus igneus. The sequence goes on along the minus strand of JARFIW010001349.1, from coordinate 721,193 downwards.
GGTTCTTAACTTGTGCGTGGTAAACCTGTTGAAGGTGAGCATCTCCATATTTCATCTCAAGCTTTGATGTTAAGAGGCCGTAATCATTCTGCTGGTGGTCGGGAATCGTTTGTAAGATGTTAAGAGCCTCCCCCCGTAGGGCCACTATTAAGGAGATAGCCTTCTCTTTGTTGCACCAACCGTTGGCTATTGCCGCAGCTTCAAATTGTTTCAAATATGTCGGCCAAGGCGTTTTACCATCGAATGTGGGTGGTTTCACCTTAAATTTTGACGGTATTGACTCGCTTTCTACCATGCTTCTTATTTCTGGAATGTTCTCATTTACAACTTGATTTGCTATTTCAAGTGGACGTGTTGTTATTGAAATCACCTGTTCTTGCAGCCTCATCATATCTTCTTCCATTTTATCAATTTACTGTCCAACTTTTGCTCAACTGCTTTTACCTGTTCAGTGACATCTTCTTTCAATGCACTGGAGCTTGCTATTAATCTTTGTTCTAACGTGGCCGTCTTTTCATTCAACTCTTCCATTTTTATCGCGTTTTCACTAAACCGTTCTTCTATTTTCTTAGCATTTTCACTTAACCTTTCGGTAAGGTTTGTTTCCAGTTCAACTGACCTTACTACGTTTTCATTTAGTGTCACTTGCATTTCGGATTTAAAATCCTTAAGGAAATTCATTAAAGTTTCTGCCTCCATTTTCCTTTGATTTCTTGTAACTGGCATATACAAACTACTTAAATGTCTTTAGACTTGTGTTTTAAATTAATCACTATAAACCCCACACAGGCTGACACCAGTGTAAGGGGCTACTACTACCGCGTTTCTTTAATTTAAAACAAGTAATAACAAACGTCTTTATTACTTACTGTTCACAAGTCTAATTAACAGTATATGCCTTATTTATAGATGTTTTCAGTCCACTTAACAATGACGCACTACTACACTAATGAATTGACAAGCACTAATATCTTCTTAAACTAACTCCTCTACCATAAGTCCATTAACCACTAACACAACTATTTATTTATACACTTCTATTTATTTATGTATACTACAAGCTGCATGTACATTAGACACAGCATATCACATTTATGTACACCTTTAAAAGCTCAAAACTACTACTACTTTCCAACGTTATAATTTATATACGACATTCTAGTATAGACTGACCCTTGCATTCATTAGCGGTCTTATATATACTCTGGATTACAAGGATGACTCATGCTCCCGTAATTTCTAGAAGAATTCTGGAATCCTTGAGAAGGCGCTGTGCCCCGAGCGTTTGTATGTTTGACGGGTTGCCTAATAGTGGATCGCAACAATAGGTTAGACAAGGTTATTGCAAAGCACATTGTGTTTTTATCAATTATTCATATGCAATAATTATGTTATAACTAACAGTAAATTAACTATAAATACAAACGGTACATACCGCCCACTAAAATGCAAGGCATTTTTGAAAGAAAAATAATTACCAAGGGTGTGACGGAAATGTCGAAAAGGCGAACAAAAAGAAAAAATTTAATTAATGCAAAAAAACAATTAATGCGAACAGAACACAAATTACAAACAAGGTAAGGATAGAGCTTAGCGACAGGGCGTTTCAGCTCGCCTTAAGCGGTCTTGATGGTGACAACACGAACGACACCATCAGTTCCTGGATGTATCGCTACGACACGTCCAAGGGACCAACGAAGAGGTGAAACGTTTTCGGCTTTAATTAGCACTAAGGTATTCAAAAGAAATGGAGGAGACGATTTGTGCCATTTCGACCGTTGCTGGAGCGTATGCAAATACTCCTTAGACCAACAGGACCAAAAATCATGATGAATTCGTTGGAGCAATTGCCAACGAGAAAGGCGGTTAAGCGGAAGGTCGGAAAGGGAAGGTTCCGGAATAGCGGTTAAAGGTGCCAAAGTCAGAAAGTGACCTGGTGTAAGGTAAGTCAAGTCATTGGGATCACTGCTCATGGGCGTGGGAGGACGCGAGTTTGAACAAAAACAGTGGCCAATTCCTCGTAGGTCAATACTAGTTCACCTATGGTACGAAGAAGCAAGGTTTTAACGGACTTCACACCGCCTCCCACAAACCACCAAAATGAGGCGCAGCGGGCGGTATAAAATGCCAAGAAATATGTTCTTTAGAGATAACAGGCTTTGCGAGGAAATTAACTGTCGGTCGGCACCACCAAAATTCGTGCCGCAGTCACTGTAGAGATAATCACAACGGCCATGCTTAGCAATAAATCGGCGTAAAGCTGCGAGAAATGCGTTGGTTGACAGATCAGACACTAATTCAAGATTCAGCGCCGTGGTAGCCAATGCAAATAAAGAGACATATATACGCTTTTAACACTTTAGCACACCTTACTCGAGACATGGTAATAAAAAAGGGACCAGCAAAGGTGACGCCGGAACGCAAAAAGAGCTTGACTTGAGTGACTCGACATGCAGGAAGGTTGCCCATATGAGGCTGCGATGCGATAGGAGCAGTCTTCCAACAAGTCACACACCGACTCAGAACACGACGAATCGACTGCTTACGAGAAACAATCCAAAATTGTTGACGGACGATAAAATCAACCATTTGAACACCCGCGTGGAAGTATTTCAAATGGACAAAACTGATATACAAATCCGTAAAGCGGCTTTTACTAGGCAAAAGGACGGGAAATTTCCTTTCAGAGGATAAGGATGCGTGATATAGCCGGCCACCAATCCATACGATTCATTCCCTATTAAAGAGGGACAATTTGCGAAAATTTTTCTTTAGAACTGATCCAGACTGGAGGGCGTCCAGTTCAATTGAAAAATGAGTTTGTTGAGTGTACTTAATCAAAAGGATCGAAGCATTATGTAGCTCGAAAGAGGACAAAGGTCCGGTGTATTTTGACAATGGATGCTGTAGGTTATGGACAAAGCGAAGAATCCAAGCGACAATGCGAATAATGAATTGAAAAGAAGAATTATTTTCTAAAACTATTTCAATCCAAGAAAAGAACGCGACGGCGGTCAGAACAATAGAACGTTTTCGATGAGAACTTCAGAATTAAAATGTGGTATAGGTGGACTCTATTTTTCGAATAAACGTTAAAAGAAGCGCAAAAAGTGTTTTCTTGAATATAGGAGACTCGATTGGCAACAAAGGTCTTCCAGCGCTGTGGTGGGGACCGAATCCCTAAAAAAACCACCACGAAATCAGACCAACAAAAATTTTTATCAAACGTAAGATGGAAATCAAAGGTTTTGAGGATGAAGGTTAATAGTTTTGATGCCAAGGTGTCGGCTAAAAGTTCGATTCTGGGCAAAGAAAGGGTACGAAGAGGATCAGCTTTAGATTTTACACACACTAAGCGAACCTCAACGGCGGAAGGTGTAACAAAGCGAAAAATAAACAACAGTACAGTAAACACGTTCGAAAGCGTCAGCAAAGCTATGAATTTCGCATGTAGTAAACTGTGGCGGGATTAGCAAGCGGGGTAGAGCGAAATCCGAAAGAAGCGGTAACTCATGCAAGTATCTTTCTCACAAACGGCGGAATTCGGGGGGGAGGGGGACATCTCATTCTAATTTTAACGACCACAAACGCTGAATTAAATGCTTTACTAAGAAAATTAGTGGGGATAAAATTCCCATAGGGTCGAAAATACGGGCTAAGTTGGAAAGTAAGTTGCGTTTGGTACATGCTATCGATTTTGGTTGAACTAGAACATAAAAAGTATCTGAAGTGGGGTTACATTGAAGACCTAGAACTTCCACAGGTTGAGTGTCAGGATCCTAAAAGGAGCAAGGTTGTGTGAAGTGTTGCGAAGCGGAAAGATCATTAAGTAATTCAGGTTGATTACTAGACCACTTATGAAGTTCAAAATCACCCAATTTTAAAAGAGCAATTAATTAATTACGTAAAGCAAGGGTTGACTCAATAGAGTCCCCACCAGAAGCAATATCTTCGATATAGGTGTGACTGCGAAGAGCAAAAGCGGCCAAAGGAAAGGAGTTCTCTTCGTCCTCGGCCAACTGCAGAAGCGTGCGTATCGCAAGAAAAGGAGCGCAATTTACCCCATAGGTAACTGTATTCAATTAGAAGTCCTGAATAGGCTCCTCAGGAGAAAAACGCCAAACAATTTTTTGATAGTCACAACGAGCGGGATTAACAAGGATTTTTCTATACATTTGACAAATATTTGTAGTAATAACATAAGGATGAAGGCGAAATTGTAACAAAATTGCAGTAATATCTAGTTGAAGTTTGGGCCCAACAAATAAGTGATCGTATAAGGATGATTGAGACAGAGTTTTAGCGCAAGCATTGAAAACAACTCTTAATTCGTACTTATGCTTTCGGGTTTCACAACGCAATGATGCAGGATGTAATAAGAAAAGTCCGAATGAGACCCACTAACAACAGATTGCATATGTTGAGAATCCAGATACTCACGCATAAACGAAACGTACTGTTCGTAAACACAAGGTTGCTTAAGTAGACGATTCTCTAAAGAAACAAATCGTTGTAAGGCAAGATCACGACTAACTAGAAAAAATGGTTCTTGATCTCTAAACGGCACTGAGACGACATATCGACTTTGTTCATTGCGGCGAAACGTATCAACAAAATGTTTTTCAACAAGAGTTTCTTCGGGCGTAAAAGAATGAGCGGCGGGGACGGCTTCGACTTCACAGAATTTAGCGACAATATCTTCCAATAGGGAAGAACAATCTGTCATACAAAACAAGCTAGTTATTAAAACATATCCAAAAATAGTATTAATAGGAACAGGTTGATCGCTAGCACTCTGGATGCGACCGTCTAATAATTTTTGGAAAGAACCAGAGCAATCAGCAATTTTCACTTGAACGGTGGAAAGTAAAACGACGGAAGTTTTAGCTAAGGAATTAAATAAAATGACATTCGAAGTTGACGGACCACTACAGCTAAACGAAGTCGATGATTCCTCAGAGGTAAGAAGAGCGGATGGCTTGTAGTGGTCTTGAATAGCGGGACTAATAGAAGGTGAAACTAGAGGCGACTGTGTCCGGGTTCATGCGAGCCTGGTTACTAGCAGCGAAAACGGGTTTAGACGAAACGCGATCAGAATGCAATAAGGAATGATGACGTTGATTGCAGTGGCGGCATGAAAAAGTAGACTTGCATTTATTTAAAATGTGAGAATTGCTAAGGCAATTAATGCAAAGATGTTGGTTTTTGCAAAGTTGTAGCGATTCTGTGAGGAAAGTTTGACGAAATCATTACAGCGATAAAGATTGTGATCTTGTTTGCAAAGCGGACATTTATTAACGTTAGACGTCTGGAGTAACATGGAAACGGCAGAGCAAGACCTAGCATTGTTGTTAATATGAACAACTTTGTTTAAATCAGATTTATGATTGATCGACAAGTAAGCAATTAACTCTGCATAGGATGCGATAGAAGAGGGATCCTGATGCAACTCAGGCGATTTAAGATCATTTGCACTAGAATAAAGTCCCATTCCTCTACAGGCAAATCTACTAATTTTTGTAAACCTGATGGGTGGTCAGAATTCAACTTTGGGGATTTTTCAATATTTTCCCAAAGAGCAGAAGTGATGCGGCGAATATTACGATATTTTCCGCGAATTTTATTATATGCAAGGGTGTAATTTGAGGCGGTTAGATCAAAATTTTTAATGGTAAGTAATGCGGAATTTTTCAAAGCGGACTAGAGGTAGAAAAATTTATCGACGTCAGAGAGGTCGTCATTATAGTGAACCAGACTATCAAATCAATCAATAAAGGTTTCGAACGTACTGACATCACCGTCAAATAAAGGGAGAATCAACGGCGATAGGATCACTTTGGATTTTGCACTGTGTGAGGGTGTGGATCCATCTTCCACAGGGGAGGTAAGGTTGATTGGAAATAACTTGAAACAAATGGCTTTAACAATAAAAAAGGTATTGTCGGAGCGCTTTCTAATTGAACTGATGATCCACGTCTTCAGTCGAAGCGATTTCATCAATAATGAAATTCTGTTGCTCAAAAAAGTTTTCCTTAATCATGTCGATCGATGTGTATTGAGCCCGGAAGAGATCTAAAGCACTGGGTTCAACTACAGTCTTGTTAGCGATTTAAAAGATCTCCTAAAGGGAGTTAATTAGCGTGTTTTTTTATAAAATACGCCTTTTTGAGTCTGTTTGCCATGATTAGAAATTACTAAAGAGAAAGCGAAAAAATACAAGCGAGAAAAATATGCGAAAGCAGAAGGAAGCTTTTAATGTATGCAGGCATTTAGTATTGATTACCGCGCTTTATGTGAAAATCCAAATTAAACACTACAAATAATTTAAAGATCAAATTCAAATATTCATCAACCAAGTATGTAACTATAAGATAATAACTACCAAGATACTTAAATGCTAGACCTTGATAAGCGGTATCTAACAACGTAAAGTAATAAAAATTTTATAGCTTGCAGGTAACATTCGGATCCGGCGAGAATTGATCATATATGTTAATGGGGCGGTTACCTTCGATAACCACAGATGGTGAGATAAGTGGACATGTATACAAAAACAATAAGAATAGCGGAAACCTTTGAGTACTTACCTGAGTTATTAGAGTTAGCGGTGTCCGAAGAACTAGTAGTAAAAAACGTCGACTTTTGACAGGAGGTCGTATCTGTCTAACAAAAAACCATCGCGAAGCACAGCAAACTTTTAATTAAGTTTTAGCGGCACATCAATAACACAGAGTAGCTTGAAGGCTGAATCGCTATAAATCTAATGACATTTAATGTCCACAAGGCGGATACGAGTTTATCTGCGAGCTAATATTGAACTGCGCGTGCAAAATGGGATTATTGTGGTAAATCTTCTTATATTACAAGACCATTGAGAAATTTAACAGGTTAGCTGCGTTACCGGTCGCCTGGCTAGCATTAAAATATTCTGTTATGCGCAAGAAAAGATTGTAGCGGCGTTTAGTCTCTGACTAGAATAATTACATTAGAACGTAAATGAAGCGTCTGTAGACAAAAGATGATTTATAAGCCTTTGCGGAGAATAGACTTGATTGGGTACAAGCGTTTACATTTAAAAATTTTACTAAGTTTGCAATAGGTACATTCGAGATATTATTTGCACATTTTAGTATGTTCTCAAAATAATTAGAAGGATTGCATAAAATAAAAATTGTTGTTATGAGCGTTAAGTAGTTCAGTTCTAATTGCAGCTTTGATTCTAATATGAGCTTTAATTTAAAACTTTGAAAGTTGTGATAAGAAATAAATTAGTGTTACATATAAATTGCCCTATGTGAAACAAATTATTGTAGTGATCGATATAAATTTGTTATAGTGATCGATTAAATTAATTATAGTGCATCGATATATGTTAATTAAAAATACAGCATCGTAGTTTTTAGAAGTTAATATTTGTATTGTTAGCGATTAGATGGAAAGAAATTGTTGTCAAATCTTTTAGAATTTTATCGTAGTCACGAGATGTTAAAAAGGTTTGTATAATCAGTTTGGTAATAAAGAACTATTGTTTATGCAAATAGAGGTTTCGTTACAATATTTTTAAATTTTCAAAATTTGCGACATCTGCAGCTTTGCTATATTTTCATAGTTTCCACTTTTATAGGTACCTGTAGGTTTGTTGTCATGCGGAAAAAATAGAACTATGGGGCGTTTAACCTACAGATTCAGTAACTAAAATAATGAGATGGGCTTTAGTTGCGCAGTACAAACTGAGCACAAGTTTGATTCACAGCGAACAAATTTACACATTACGGTAACTACAAATACATGTATCGGTTGAATAGTAATTTTGAAATTTGTAAATATATTTTCACTGTTGCGATTGTTTGCTCAAAATCGTGTAGCATTTATGTGTTCAAATAAACTCAGAATTTTGCAATTAACTTTTCAGTACATTAAAAATGTTATATAAACATATTTTATTATTCATCGATATTTCAGTAGGAAACACGATATTAATTGCATGTATTTTTCATAATGTTTTAGTATCGAAAACCCATGTAAGTTACTCCATTTCCCGTACTGTTAGAGTTTAGGTTAGTTTAGGTTTATTATGGTATGTAATTCAATAAATGGAAGAAAAACAAAATATTTCCGATTAAAGATTTTTCAGTTTGTTTAATTATATTCACAAATTCGTTTAAAAATCGTTTCAGATTTTGTTGGTTTGTGAAATCTTCAGTTATTCATAATGAATTGTAGTATAAATTATAGGTTTTGTATGCAAAATATCGTTATTTCAGATGCAAAATCATGAGTGTGGTAAATGTGAAATATCGAGTGGCGGTATTGTTTGTTACTACAACAAAAATCGTATATGAAAATGTTGTCAAAGAAAGACTAATGAAATCAGGAACTTGAAGTTTACAGTATAATGTGAATAATTTACAATATGGTAATGAGAAACATTTTTCAATTATGTAATACTGTTTTTGGTAGACGTTATCACTTCTGTTATACATAATGAAAATGGTGGTAATTAGTGCAAGTAGACGTTAATGGTGTATCAAAAAATAGCTTTATAAACCCATGGCTAGGTTTGCATATATTAATTTAATTCAAGTATTGTCACGACTAACACAATTTAGAATAACAAAAAAAGCATGGAAGGAATGTTACCGACTTAAGTTATTGTTATTACTATAATATTTATTAAAGCTAAACTCTATTGCAATAATATGTACATTAATCGTGATAATAATAATTTATAGATCAGTGCATACCACAAAGTAAATGTTAATATTTTTTAATAAAAGAATAAGCATACAAAAAAGAGTATTAGTTTTCTGTTCCAAATCCTTCAGACGATGAAAACGAGTCATCGCCCCCTAATTGTATAATCAAGAACCCCACTACAATTACCATAACAACGTTGAGTTGCCATATTTTTAATTCTAAATTTTGAACATGAAAAAATAGCTTTTTCCAACTATCTGCTGTTAAGTCTGCAGCAGATTCTTGAATCAAGGGTCGAAGTTCTGTTATTTTGAACGTTTTATTTTTCTTGCAACTTCACTTTCACCCCTGGACCCCTGTATTTCCTTATTTGTTGTAAATAACATCCTCCCAATGTAACTATTTCACTTTTTTTAAGGCCACAATTTCATAAACTTGAATATCTATAATTCAATACATTTAACCACATCTATTCTGTTAAATTATGCACTTACTTAAAATCAATTTTATTCAAGAGGATTCTCAGAGTGCTTCATTTTAATTGAAACATCTCTTTATATTAAGACTCGAGATAGGTTTTGGGCCTCTTGGAGCGACTTTTTAAAAAGCTTTTTCAAAAAACTTGTTCTATGGAATTTATTTTTTGCTGAATTACAATGATTAAATTTAATTTACAAGTAGGTTATGTTCAGTAACGTTAAAGATCGAAATTATTCTAACTTGACTTTCACTAATTAAATAAATTAAAATTATGGTGAGTAGCTGAACTGACAACATGTTGTAGTTGAGAAGCTTTAGACTGTCTGGCCATCTTGGGCTTTCGAGGGTATTTATGCTATCCCTGCCGCTCACATTGCTTGCGGGAACTGCAGAGCTTATGTTTGCTTATTTCTGTATCTAATACAGTTTAACAATCTTAATTCTAATAATTGCTGTCTTATAACCTACAGTAACCTGCACCTGCAGTATCACGTTACGTCTGGAATACAATGTCTGTTTCCGTTCTCACTGCTTGGCTTGTTGAACTTTCATTAACCTTTTTATTATGTCCTTCAATTTTACATTGTTACATCTAACTTAAGTTTTAATAATTCTTAATTCTTAATAGTTCCATTAATTAAATATATATTCTAATTTGGAGGATATGTAATTCGCGGCATATAAAAAAACCCTGCTTAGTATAGGTGAATCATTATTTTCAAAAAGGAATGAACCATACGTCTAAGATATCTCTTAATTTCATCGTCAATGTTGTCCAAAATTGTTTGTTGTCGATGGTTTTGGTGAATATAATAAATAAGTCTGTTTGTACTTACGCATAAAGTAATCAGTAACATCTACAATGATGACATAATGAATAAATAATGTTTATACAAAGTTTTACATTACCTGCTTCTTTTTCAGTAAATGCAACATTTTCTATCTTATTGTTGTTGAGGCTTTGTTCACCACAAACTCTTGAGAGTATTTAAGATCCGCTCGTCAACGGAAAAATGCCTAGATGGGCGTTTTTTAGGGGGCGAAAGACTCTCTTGATCCATAAAAAAAGTCTTTTTGTCATCTTTTTTCCATCTAGTAAAAGGCGTTTTAAGTAAAATATTCACTTGATTATTTATAGGATTTATTATCACACAAATAATTACACAGGCAGTTGTCACAGAATAACTAACTAGCAAAGTAAACAGTATCTGGTTATCGGCATAAATACATTAAAAATAAACCGAACGAAAACCCCAATAGGACAAGGAGAATACAAGTCTCTCAATACTTCACGTACTAATTGTTACTGACATAGTATGGCATTGGGCTTGAAATAGGTTTGAGTGTTTTTTGCCAAATGTTGTTTAACTAATATCTTGTCTAAATTTCCTACGTGACTGTCTCCTAATACTAAAATTTTTGCTGTTATTACACATATTTATAGATTCCGTTGATTCATTTATTTTGTCAATAGTATGGACTGGATTAAGGCGATGGCAAATTTTGTCCATTGATGTTGATGACTATTCCAGCTGAGTTGATGTTACCTGCTTTCTTTGTTCTTGTGTCGGATCATAATCAATTCTTGTATGACTATACACAGGTAGTTTGTTTAAGTCTTGAATAGTTGGGTCCCTTATCGTATCTGAATTCTCCAGATTGTTTTTTATGGGTTGAAATTGTAAGTCTGCTTGGTAAAGTAGTATTTATTTAAGAAGAGCCTGCACGTCATTTGACATATGCGCAAACAATGAAAGTCAGTGGCGTAGCGGATTTAATAATTTTGATCAAACTCCATAGAGTAAATATTCTAAAATCAAGTTTTATTTTGTTGGTGGTTTAAATGTACGTGGCGAATACGCGAATAAGCAAAGCATAAAACACAAAGAAACAGAAAGAAAACTATGAAAGCGTAAGAAATAAATATAGAAAATCAAAGTCACAAATATCAATTGGCATTTAACAGCAAATTGTCTACGCCACTGATATGTTAAACGAACGCGCCTATTTATAAACAATGGACTAATCTGACACCGTTTTAGCCATGTGCGCATGATGACGTACAGGCTCTTCTTAAATAAATTCTACTATACATCGGTTTTTTTGTGAGCATATGAATTTGATCATTTTTATTCTTTAAGAATTTTTGTAGTGATTTAATCTCCTCTTGCAGTTCATTTACTGTGGTTTTCAACATATTTATCATTCTTTTGTGGGTTGTCTCACTTTTCATTTGTAGAGTATAGCAGCAGTGCAACATTTCATTTGAATTTCTTGTATAATGTTATTTTTATTTTGGTTCTTTTTAAAACAGCTTTAATAGTATAATCCGTTACAAACTATCCAAATGTAGTTATTAGCTGGTTTATCTTTACAACATTTAAAAACTCAATTTATAATTGATAACTTTATAAACAGCCTGTTTACATTCTGTATGTATTATTTATATGCTAGGACAGTCTGCAATTTATCTTATCAGAGGTTAATTAATTGAACTTTAATGATTTGAATGTCTTAAATAATTTTTGAACTTTTACTGATAGTTAGTCTTAAATTAAGTTTTGGTTTACAACGTGGCACCAGTTTACACTATATTTCTTGAAATATGCTATGGTACCATACACTAATTTTAATTTCAGATATAACTTTTCGAAAGTAAACAAATACAAGTTCATTTACACTTACATTCTACTCAGAGCACACAGTGTTGTCAAAATTATCGTCAATTTCTGTCAATAACAAGTTCCGAAGGTCAAAAAGACGTTCTTCACCTAAAGGCACTTCTAAATCGATCAAGGAATTTTCTTTTTCTTACAGAATCTAGAAATTTTTATAATGTTGGTCGAATTTTCTAGTTTATTAGATAAGCCTATCGATCACACATCGAACCATATTAATTAATTAACTTTTAGTAAAGCTTATTGTTCATCCACGTTCAAAATCCCCTATAGTCTATTTTCCACATGTAAAAGCCGGATAACAATGTTTTTGCTTTTATTTGTATTGTCTATTGATAATAATAAAAATTTTTAATGCTGCGTTCTAAATCGCTATGTTTAGTAATGGAAACTCATAAGTGATACTAACGCTTAATAAAGCTTTAAGTAGCTTACGTTTTTGCGTTGATATTAGCATTAATCAGTTTGAATCTTCTAGTGATTAACTTGTATGTAAGTTCATTACCCAATGAGCGATCCTCAAATTGTAATGATGACAAATAATAAACGATTCCTTTAAAATGAAAATCATTTACATTAACCAGTACATCTGTATAGAACAAATCATATTATACAATGTACTCTAAAATTCCCTTGTTATACGCGAGTAAAGTGTTTGAACGCGTCTTATACGTACCTAAACACAAAACCATAACGGTGATATACGTTGGATCGTCAAATAATATATCATCATCGTTAGATCTTCAGTCCTACAATTGGTTAGACAGGTACTCTCATTGTTCCTTATTCTGAGCTAACCTACACACTTCCATCAAATTCCCACAGCTTACATCTTTTACTATCTGCGTGCAGGAGTCTGATCTGATCTCTTTTATACTATCTCTGCTTATAATATATATCCTGCACTATCCCCCAAATCCCTTAGAAAGGGTAGAACGGCCTCAAAGTTCCAATGATCTAAACAGCCGAACCAGCAGTTTAACCAAATTAGTGGGGTCTTTAGTGAGGAACCAGACTAAGACAGGTCCCCGAAACAGGGCAGCGGCTCTTTCGGTACTTAGATTGGCAGAGACCATAGGGGTCGGTATGACATTCTAAGACACACTACTGCGACGTGGAAGGCAACGGGAAACTACCACATTACCTCCCAAGTACACGGGGTACTTAAATTGTTATTAAAGATGATGGCATTTTCTGAGGTAAAAAATTCCGGAGTTAAAATTGTCCCTCATTCGGACCTCCGGGAGGGGACTACTTCGGAGGATGTGATCAGAAAATTTAGAAAAAAGTCTGGGACATTCTGCGAGTCGGAGCATGGAATGTCAGAAGTATGATGCAAGTAGGTAAGCTAGGGAACTTAAAAATTGAAATGTATAGGTTAGCACTAGACATAGTAGGGATCAGCGAAGTTCGGCGGCCAGAGGCGGGGGATTTTTGGAGCGGAGACTTCAGGTTAATACATACTGGATCAGAGAAAGGAAATTCGGGTGTGGGGATAGTTATGCGAAAAAAGATAGGACACTGTAGAAAATTTACTTACAAAAGAACGAAAGAGTACGCATGGTTAGATTAGAATCTAAATCGGTAAATACAGTAATAATACAAGTATACATGTCCACTTCTAGTTACAGTGACGAAAAGGTAGAAGCGATCTACAAAGATATCGAAGACATACTAAGATACGTATAATGACATGAAAATTTAATAGTTACGGAGGATTTTAATGTAGTGGTAGGTGAGGGTGGAGAAGAAGCGGTAGGTAGTAGGTTTATTTGGTTTAGGCACGAGAAACGACAAGGGAAATAGGCTGGTAGAATTTTGCGACAAGAACGATTTAATCATCACAAGTACATTATTTCAACATTATGTTAGAAGACGATACACGTGGAAGATGCCAGGAGATATAGGAAGATATCAAATAGATTACATTATTGTTAGATAACGGTTTAGGAATCAAGGAAAAGACTGTAGAAGCTACCCAGAAGCCGATATAGACACTGACCACAACATCGTAATTATGAAAGCCGCTCTTAATTTGGTGGTCAGAGCTATCCGGGGTACACACGTATATAAAATAAGAAACCATGGATAACAAAGGATATCATGAGACAGCACGCGTGACAAAAATATTAACTAGAATTGCACAGAGACGAATGGAAAAACGAGCTGAAGAAGTAATAGGAGAGATCAATTTGGGTTTAGACGAAACAAGGGGAACCGGGAGGCTATTTTAGCTCTGAAGGTTATAATGGAGAAAACAATAGAAAAAGGGGAAAGCGGGTATACATATAGGGTTTGTAGATCAGGAAAAAGCATTCGACAATGTGAAATAGAAAAAAATGTTTGAAATACTCAAAGAGATTGGAATGAGTTCTAGGGATAGATGGATAGTACATTACTTATACAAGGAGCAAACAGCGGTAATAGAATTAGAACAGGAACGTGTACATTGAAGAGGCAATGAATACTGTCAAATGCAGGAAGACATTTGGAATTACTTTGCAGGGACAAAAGATTGATATGCTTATATTTGCAGATGATGTAGCGGTAGTAACATCTAGCAAAGAAGAGTTAGAAGCTGCTTTTAATGAAATGGAAACGGTTCTAACACAGAGATACGGTATGAAAATTAACAAAAGTAAAACTAAAGTACTAGTATGCAAAGGAGGGGAAAATAAATCAAAAATAAGATTACAAATATGTAACCAAAGCTTACAAGTGGTTAAGAATTTTTGCTACTTAGGAAGCCAAATAACGCAAGAGGGGAATAGCGCAAAAGATATAAAATAAAGATTAGCACAATGTCGTGCTACATTTAACATGAAAAAGCAACTACTGTGTTCAAAGACAACAAACATATAAACGAGAAAAGGCTTGCTTAAAACATATGTGTGGAGCACAGCACTGTACGGCTGTGTAGCCTGGACAGTTGGAGAAGCGGACAAGAGAAAGTTAAGAACAAAGAGGTACTAGAAACGGTATCGGAAGAAAGAAATATGTAAAAAACAGTAAAAAATAGAAAAGATAAATGATAGGCCACATAATAAGGCACGAGGGAATAGTGCGGAATATATTAGAAGCAGAGATAGGAAGAAAGAGAAGTATAGGTATACCTAGGTTAGACTATTGCACACAGATAGTGAAAGATACAAGCTGTGGAAATTTCAGGGAAATGTGTAGGCTAGCTCAGAATAGAAGTCAATGGAGGTACGCGTCCAACCAGTCTCAAGATAGAAAAACTAATAACGAAAAAAATAACTTTACTTAAACATGATGACTATTATAAGCAGCTACATGTATTGGTTGTGCAGTATTCTCGAATAATGTTAATTGTGCGAAAGGATTTACTGGAAAGCTATTAATTCAGCAAATGTCTAAGTGTTGAAAAATCTTGGAAGCCACAGGTTGCTTAACCCTGCGTGTGATTTTCCAATGCTCCACCCGAAGGTACTACATTGGTTAGGAAACGAGTTTTTTTTGCCAGAAAAATTTTGAATGTTGCTGAACCCTTGCTGTTCCAAGCAAGGTAGGGATCTTTAACGTGCATGACAACACTCACACACGGGACCTCCATTTTACCTCTCATCCTTTTCTAAAATTTACACTCTACGTTCCTGCTCTAATTCTATTACTGCTGTTTGCTCTTTGTATAAGCTACGTGCTATTCGTCTATCTCTATAATGCATTCCAATCTTTTTGAGTATTTCGAACATTTTTTTCCATTTTACCTTGTCGAATGCTTTTTCCAGATTTACCTACCCTATATACACGCTTTCCCCTTTTTCTATTGTTTGTTTCATTATCACTCTCAGAGCTAAAATAGCCTACCGTGTTCCCCTGTTTCGCCTAAACCCAAATTGATCTCGTAGTATTTCTTCAGCTCGTTTTTCCATTCGTCTTTGTACAATTCTAGTTAATATTTTTGAAACGTGTGCTGTCAAATTTATTGTTTGAAAATTTTCACATCTATCCGCGCCCTTCTTTTTTTGATATAGTTACTATGATGTTAAGTTTGAAATCTTTGGGTATCTCGCCCGTCTCATACATATAGCTTACAAGTTGGAAGAGACGTTCTGTTACTTCTTGTCCAGTGGCATTTAGAGTTTCTGCTTGCACCTTATCTATACCCGGCGTCTTTCCATTTTTCAGATCTTTTAATGCTATTCAAACTCATCTCTAGTATAGGATATCCCAAGTCATCATTTTCAATGTTTGATTCCTGTTGTAATGCTGTTAGTTCCTCTCCTGCATATAAATTCTCTATATATTCTTGCCATCTACCCACTTCCTCTACATTTTCTATAATGACGTTTCCTCCCAGTTCTTTATATTTTTGCTATACGGTTTTATATCCCTAAAATTGATTCTAATTAGTTTGTATGCTTCATCTGTCTTTTTTATGTCCTTCTTAGTTTGAACCTCTTTGCACTTTTCATCAATCCATTGTTCTTTAGCTTTCTTGTATTTGCGAATAATTCCCCATTTTATGGCTTTGATTCTCTCTTTTCCTGTTTCGTCTGATTTATGTTTGTATTTTCGCCTTTTTTTCAATTAAATCAGGATATCCTTTGTTATCCATGGGTTCTTATTTTCTTTTTGTGTATACCCCAGAATATCTCTGGCTGCCATGTCTAAGCTAGATTTAATGTTATTCCATTCTGTTTCTACTTCCTTAGTATCAGATATTTTCCCGATATCTTTCAGCAATTCATTTGACTTTTTTTCGAATCTTTCTTGAATATCTTTATCTTTTAGTTTCTCAAAGTCAAAGTGCCTTTTTCCGTTTTTTTTTTCTCAAATTTTTAAATTTAAGTGCGGCCTTCATAATTACGATATGGTCAGAGTCTATATCTGCTTCTGGGTAGCTTCTAGTCTTTTACTTAATTCCTAAACCGTTGTCTAACAAGAATGTAATCTATTTGATACCATCCTATATCTCCTGGCATCTTCCACGTATATCCTCATCTAGGATGATGTTGAAATATTGTGTTTGTAATGATTAAATTGTTCTCATCTCAAAATTCTACCAGCCTATTTCCCCTGTCGTTTCTCGTGTCTAAACCAAATAAACCTACTACCGCTCCTTCCCTACTCTCACCTACCACTGCAGTAAAATCCCACGTAATTATTAAATTTTCATATCCTTTTACGTATCTTAATATGTCTTCCATATCTTTGTAGATCGCTTCTACCTCTTCGTCACTGTAGCTAGAGGTGGGCATGTATACTTTTATTATTACTGTGTTTACCGGTTTAGATTCTAATCTAACCGTGAGTGCTCTTTCGTTCTTTTGTAAGTAATTTTCTACACAGTATCTTATATTTTTCGGCACAACTATCCCCACATCCAAATTTCTTTCCTTTTCTCCTGTATGAATTACCCCGAAGTCTCCACTCCAAAAATCCCCCGCCTCTAGCTTACCTACTTGCTTCATACTTCTAACATTTCACGCTCCGACTCGCAAAATGTTCCCGACTCTTATTCTTAACTTTCCGATCGCATTTTCCGAAGTAGTCCCCTCTCGGAGATCCGAATGTGGGATTATTTTAACTCCGGAATCTTTTACCCCAGAGAATGCCATCATGTTTATTACAATTTAAGTACGCTGTGTACTTGGGAGATAATGTAGTGGTTTCCCGTTGCCTTCCACATCGCGGTAGTGTGTCTTAGACTGCCATACCGACCCCTATGGTCTCTGCCAGTCTAAGTACCGAAAGAGCCGCTGCCCTCTTTCGGGGACCTGTCTTAGTCTGGTTCCTCACTAACGACCCTACTACTTTGGTTGGACCTATGGTTTGGCTCTTTAGCTCATTAGAACACGCAAGCCATTTCACCTATTCTAGTAATCTACGAGTAGAACTTCGGCAAGGTGAAGGTCCATTCAAAATGGATGTATAAGCATAAATTAAATAAATTAATTCACTGATAACTAACTCCGAGTGAAATAAGTTTAAACTAGAGAATCGCCGATCAAACACAATTATACTAATTTTGATATCTCATGCAGAGCATTTGCTTGATATCCGAGAAATTATTATATTTAAAATATAGCTGTTTTGAACAATTTCAATTTGTACTTATTCAATACTGTTAATAAATGCGAAATTAATGCAAAGAATTTTTGGTGCTATGTTCCAATTTACAAATTTAAAAACCAGAAATCCGATTCTAAGGTATACCAAATAATGAATATGTAATCGCTAATCGCTGGTCCCTAGTTTAATATTTTACAAAAGAAACAATCAAATATAAAAATAAAAAAACATAAGGACTGTATCCATACTAAACAAAATGAACAATAGTTTTAAACTATAACTAACCGAAGCCAAACGTGGAAGTAGCACTTAATTCTTCGATTCACTTGGGGATAACAGGAAAGGGCAAGTAGGATAATATAGGAATTGAGGCTAACTTTGTTATAAACACTAAGTCCACGTATTAAATTAATGTTATCACAATAGCACAAAACCTCCTTACATGTACAAACGCAAAACTCGAATCTGTCTCTTGTACTAAAAACCAAATTTATTGAAAACAATACGGATAACGACATCTAACTTTAATAGTCGCTATTTATACAAATTAAACAATATATTCTTAATTTAATGTTAAAACCAAATAAGTGATGACATGACCAGTTTCCTGTGTTTCACATTCCCTTTTCTTTTCTTGGCTGGTTTTCTTACTGTCAGTTTTCATACTGACTTGATTATAAAACTTGTTGTTTCTTCTCTGAATCGTTTTGCTGACTTCTCTCATTAGGTCTGAATTTCTATTCTGTAAGTTTATAAGGTTACTCATCGCACAATCGGTGATTCTGCTGTGTAAAATTTGACTTACTTTGCTTCAGTCGTCGGATATGTTACGGTGGCAGCTTTTATTTACTAAATAATAGTTCAGCTATATATATATATATATATAAAGCTATATAATATATATATATATATATATATATATATATATATATATACATATTATAAGTTTTCATGTAATTATTTTACAAGCGTCAATCAAAATACAATAAAAAAAACTTAGAACGGTATTCAAAATTTTGTAATTTAGAGGATTCCAGGTTGGATGATTATTTCCCCGACATGTTAGGACGCCTTATTCCAGTGATATATCTTACATATCGTTGATGAGTAAAACTTCAATTATCGCCTTTTTAATTTATTACCGACGCCATTTAAATCAACGTAAAACACGCGTATTTGAATTCCTGTCAAATTCATCCAGAGAAGCTCAAAACAATTTGCGATCAGCCACCTGTCCGAGGGCTTTGACTTCTAAGTAAACGTTCGTTACTCATAAACCATATTTTCGTTCTTGTTTAACTTTTACTTTTGAACTTACGCGTTATATTGCAACCTCTACGTTCTGCTAAAATTTAGAATTTTGTTCTCACACATTATATGTATAAAGCTTTCTTAGGATCAAGTACAATGTTTTCAGATTGTGCAAACGCATAAATGCTATGACATTTAATGATACTGCGGTTGTTGCGATTTCTTGAACTCCGTTTGAACATATAAAATATTATTGTGGACCATAATGTTTCGGTTTTATCGGTGATTCCTCTAACTGAATACTTATTGTTATTGGTGTTTATATAAAAATGTACTAGCCGTTTTTTTGGTTGATTTACCTTTTCTAATTTAACCGTATATTGAAATAGCTTTTTATTAACTGCAAATTACCCGAATTTCAAGGTCATTTACGTACTAAAACTCCTAAAATAGTCATAATTAATAAATGCTTGTATATTTGTTACGTTCATTTTCGGCGGTGTGTGGTTATTTCATTTACATCGATTCCATTTTACTCTTTCATACGTCGACAACAT
Organism: Platerodrilus igneus; assembly: GCA_036346225.1. Taxonomy (NCBI): domain Eukaryota; kingdom Metazoa; phylum Arthropoda; class Insecta; order Coleoptera; family Lycidae; genus Platerodrilus; species Platerodrilus igneus. The sequence continues at coordinate 701,494 of JARFIW010001349.1, read as the reverse complement.
CCTGTTTATAGTTAGTACACTTCCTTACGATTTTTATTTAAACCAATTTGATGCCAATTTGAAAAGCTTATTCTATAAATTTAATAGTCAATACCTTGTTTTAGGTATCCGTTAACTTGTTGTACATTACGACCGCGTATAATTGATTCTTATGTGATTTTCAATTTAAAACACGTTGAAATGAGGTATTGAACTATCCGATAAAACCGTCTTTTCAAGTTTCTAATCACCTGTGTAGATAACAGTGGTATTACTTTGAACTCCAGTTATTTAAAAACGAATATATGTGAATTTTCTTTGTTGAACATTCAAAAGTACTCGTCGTTATCAATGTATTTTTCGTTTCTGTTTTTTTATGGGATTTTGCGCACACAATATTGTGTGGTAAGTAATTCTGGTTTTAGGAAAAGTGTACTTTGCGACGACAATAAAGTAATTGTACCTGTAATTATTCTAGCTTCAGCCGATGGATTGCCGCCCCTTTTTGTGATGGGAGGACAACCCTAAGGTGGGATCACGCGCCCCCTGTTCCGCTACGTCATTAGAGACGGTAGGAGCCAGTTCTATGTGGTAAACTCGATGGCGAGTGTTTAGCCACCATTTTATTATAGGGGGTTAGGTAGTTGGTGATACTACATATGCACATGGTGCTATAGATGATTGACCTTGTTCAACGCAAATGACTGTGTTTCTGTGAGGAGTTGTGTATGGGTCCGAGTAGAATGCGTACTGATTATGTCCTGTAATAATTGTAGATAGTTACTGCTGTATTTACGATAAATATTTAGAGCTGTGGTTTTTAGGGGGGGATTTGTTTTTTGCTTTTTTTTCTTTTGGGTAATTACCTCAGGGTCGGAACTTAAAAACTACAGCTCGCCATTTTGAGAAGAATTGTTTTTTGTTTTTCCTGTTAAATGTATATTACGCTTATGCGCTATTCTTGTTTACATTTGTTTGAGCACTATTGTGCTGATATAACATGTTTTTTTGTTTGTTTATTTAGAATTTTTTTTTGTTGTGGATTTATTGAATGATTGCGAGCATGTTTTTTTTTATTTCAGGCCTTCCTTGTTTCTTTGGCAATTGAAATACCACGCCTACTCACCGACTGAGCCCGGCCATTTTCTTTCGTTGATTATATTTTTCTTGTTAGGCTACGTCGATGCACGGAGCATATTGAAGAATGTATGTTTAATTAATGTGCAAGCGTTACATCTTGTATGCGCCTTTGCTTTTTTTAAACTGTTCCTCACAGATGGATCGAAAGTATTTTTAACTGTACACCTTCCCTCCTTTTTACCAGCATGGCTGTACTGTCGGTTTCTCTTTCAATAATCATTTCATTTGACTGTCTCACATTAAATTTCGTATTATATTGCCTGTCAACTTTTGTCTCGTTTTTCATTTGCTTTACTCTTTCCTTTTTCCACTTTTTGTCAAATTATCCTTTAATAATATATGACTTATCGACTAAATCTTCTACCTTTATCTGAACAGCTTGAATCTTTTAATTGTTATTAAGGGATGATGTCTATTTCTTTTTTTGTATTTCATCTTCTAGTGTTTATCTTCTACCAGTTCGAGATTTTACAGACTTTCTTCTTGATTATTAATTGTCACCATTTGGCGGTTCGAAAAAAAGTGTATTACAGTACTTCTTTCCAATTCTGTCGTGTATTTCTTAATGGCAATTGGGTCAAGGTAACATGAATTAATGATAGTAAAATGCAAGATTTCTGTGTTATAAATATGTCAAATCCAAGAAATATAGATGATTACAAAAATTTAGAAAAAATAACATAATCAGAAATTATTCATATTTAATTATGGAAAGCAGTCGTCGAAATATTTGGTTTAAAGTACAAGAAATCTGTATTTAATCTAATCAACAGTTACATAAACCTTTCAGTTATATTTATAGTACAACATGCGGTTAAAAAATAGTAATCTTATAATAAAACGCTTTAGATATTTTACAAACTTCTCTAAACATTGAACTAAATGGGCAAGGTTAATGAAGATATTACGAGTCTAAATATAAATTAGCAGATTGTTTGATTAAAGCTTCGACTACGCCGTTGTTTTTTATATTTGATCTTACTTCATAATTCTTTTTTCATTATTTTCATTATCTCTTTGAAAATAAATTTAGTGAAAATAACACATCTGTGTCATCTTGCAAAATGTTACGACCGTGATGCGTTTGCTGCAAAAGTGCGTTTGCTTTATGGTCGTACCATTCATTCCATAACACCAAACCCGAGTTACTTTTACACGCACTTCATATGATTTTCCAATGCTCCACCCGAAGGTACCTACATTGACCAGGAAGCGAAATTTTTAAACTTGAAAGTTTTGAATTTTGCCGAACCCTTGCTCTTCCAGGTAGGGTAGATATCTTTAAAACGTGAGACCTACATTTACCTCCCGTCCAAACGAGGGCGTATTTTAGTGAAAAATACTCGCCTTGCATTCTTCAAGAGGACCGTGTCGGGATTCGAACTTGGGGGTAGTCACACGCATACTAACTACGCCATGGAGCCGCCACTATTTTCACACGCAGCATAAATCTGTCCCTTTCAATATATTTTTCATTTTCTTTTATCTAAGGGAGAAGAGGTACCCAAACTTTCTAACCTAGGAACCATACTGACTCCTCAATTAAGTCTCAAGGGTTAGTCACAACACCTAGCTAGTCCATCATACCAATTATAATCATGCTATTTGTACAGCGGTGGGGTCATGCGGAAAGTAGACAAGTTAAATGCAGAACGTGATAAAGATTCTGCGTGAATTTGTATAAACATGAAAAAGAAACGAAGGATAGATTAGTTTGTGCAAAAAATGAAAGAGCAGTGGCGATTTGAATCCGTTCTAAACGGTCATGCATCTTGAAGAAGTTCTAGAATACTAAAACGGGTAGAATAGCTTGTGTGTATGAGTAAGCTAAAGAGCCGAACTACAGGTTCAACCAAATTAGTGGGGTCTGTAGTGAGGAACCAGACTAAGACAGGTTCTGAAAAAGAGCACTACATATGATTTTTCCAATGCTCCACGCGAAGGTACTATACATTGGCCAGGAAGCGAGTTTGTTTTTACCTAGAAATTTTGAATTTTGCCGAACCCTTGCTGTTCCAAGCAATGTAGCGATCTTCAACGTGCGTGACAATACTCACACACGGAACCCACATTTTACCTCTCATCCGAACGAGGGCGTATTTTGTGAAAAATGCTCGCCTAACATTTTTCAAACGTATCGTGTTGGGATTCGAACCCGAGACCTTGAGCATGGTAGTCACACACATACTAACTACGTCATGGAGCCCCCAACCATAAAAGGGCAATACATTTGAGTTTCCAATGTTTCACCCCGAAGGTACTACATTGGTCACATCCCGAAAAGTACAGTAGCTCTTTTGGTATTTAGAGTGGCAGAGATCATGGAGGTTGGTATGATAATATAAGACACATTACTGCGACGTAGAAGGCAACGAAAAACTACCACATTACTTCCCAAGTACACAGCGTACCACAACCGTTTTCAAAAGTAGTAGCATTCTTTGGGATAAAAGATTCCGGAGTTAAAGTAGTCCATCATTCTGATCGCCGGAGGGGACTACTTTGGAGGATGTGATCGGCAAGCCCAATAAGAAGACAAAAAGAACCGGGAACATCTTGCAAATCTGAATGTAGAATGTTAGAAACATGAAACAAGTAGGCAAGCTAAAGAATTTAACAATTGAAATGGATAGGGTATAGCATTAGCTATAGTAGGGATTAGCGAAGTTCGGTAGCCAGAGGTAGGGAATTTTTTGAGTGCAGACTTTAGGGTAATACATTCAGAATCAGAGAAAGCAAATTCGAGTGTGGGGATAGTTATACGGAAAGAGATAGGACACATTATAGAAACTACTTACAAAAGAACGAGAGTACTCATGGTTATATTAGAACCTAAACCGCTAAATACAGTAATAATACAAGTACACACCTCTAGTTACAGCGAGAGAGAGGTAGAGGGGGATCTACAAAGATATCGAAGACGTACCAAGATTCGTAAAAGGTGCAAATTTAATAATTAGGGGAGATTTTAATGCAGTGAATGTAGGGAAGGGGCGGCATTATGTTTATTTGGTTTAGGCGCGAGAAACGACAGGCGAAGTAGGCTGAGAGAATCTTGCTACAAAAATAATTTAACCATCACAAACACATTATTTCAACATCATGCTAGAAGACTATACACGTGAAAGATGCTAAGAGACGGGGAGATATTAGATTGATTATAATCTTGTTAGAGATCGGTTTAGGAATCGAGTAAAAACTGTAGAAGCTACCCAGAAGCAGAAATAGACACTGACCACAACATCGTAATCATGAAAGCTGCGCTTTAATTTAAAAATTTGAAGAAAAGGTAACGGAATAAGGCACTTTGACTTTAAGAAACTAATAGATATAGGTACCCACAAAAGATTCGAGAAAAGGTCAAACGAATTACTGAAAGACATCGGGAAATTTTCTTATACTAAGGAAGTAGAAGCAGAATAAAGTAACATTAAGTCCAACTTAGACATGGCGGTCAGAGGTATTCTGGGGTACAGACAAAAAGAAAATAAGAAACCATGGCTAACAAAGAATATTTTTAATTTTATGGAAGAAAGACGAAAATACATAAACAAACCAGACGTAGCAGGAGAACAGAGATAGAAAGCCATAAAACGGGAAATTATTCGCAAATGCAGGAAAGTTAAAGAACAATAGATTGAGAGAAACTGTAAAGAGGTATAAACTAAACTGGAAATAGGAAAGACAGACAAAGCATACAAACTATAATTAACTTTACAGATATGAAACCGTATATCAAAAATAGAAGGCTTACGGCAGGAGACATCATTATAGAAAATGCAAGGAAAGTGGATAGATGACAAGAACATATAGGAAATTTATATACAGGACATGAACTAGTAGCACTAGATAGGAGTCAGACATTGAAAAAAAGACTTGTGATATCCTATACTTAGAGATGAGTTTGAACTAGCATTAAAAGTTCTAAAAAATAATAAGACACCGGGATAGATAACGTGCAAGCAGAAACTCTATAAACCGCTGGACAAGCAGTAACAGAACGCCTCTTTCAAGGTGTAAGCTATATGTATGCAACAGGTGAGATACCCAAAGATTTCAAATGTAATACCCTAGTCACTATGCAAAAAAGAGAAGTGCGGATAGATGCAAAATTTTTGAACAAGAAGTTTGACGGAACCCTTATCAACAATTTAACAGGCTGTATTAAGAAAGATCAATTTGGGTTTATGTGAAGCAGGGGAACACGGGAGGCTATTTTAACTTTAGGGATAATAATAGAGAAAACAATAGAAAGATCAACAAGTGTGTATATAGGGATTGTAGATATGTAAAAAGCATTCGATAATGAAAAATGCGAAAGATGTTCGAAATACTAAAAAAATTAGAAGGAGCTATAGGAATAGACGGATAGTACAAAACTTATACAAAAAACAAACAACGGTAGTAGATTTAGAGCATGAACTAGTGAGAACTTAAAGCAGATTAAGGATCTCTGCTACCTAGGAAGCCAAATAATGTAAGATGGGAAAAGGGCAAGACTAGCACAAGGCCGTGTTCCATTTAACAAGAAAAAGATAACAAACATATAAGCAAGGTGGAGCACAGCACTGTACTGCTGCGAACGGAGGGCAGTAGGTGAATCGGACAGGAAAAAGATAGAAGCGTTTGAAATATGGTGCAATAGACAAATGATTAAGATATCACGGACAGACCAAGATAAGAACAAACAGATTCTAGAAATATTAAGGCATGAGGTGATAGAAGCAGAGAAAGGAAAAAAGAGACTTAGAAGTAGACCTAGATTAGACCATTGCACACAGATAGTGAAAGATGTAGGTTGTGAGAATATCAAGAAAATGTAGATTAGATAATAATATGAAACAATTTATGTATATACGTCCAATGGCGTGGAACGAAAAAAATTTTTAAATAAAATCATTTCGCCATGGGCGTTAAAGTGTGTATAATTTGCAATGAAACAATAACAATATTTAAAGAATACGTAATTGTAAGAAAAACATCCTCAGAAATACTTCAAATGTAGGAAGTCTAGGATTAGATAAATGTGAATCTTGAAAACACGGGTTGAAATCTTTGCAATTATTGTTTAATAAAATAAATGCCGAACAAAATGTAGCAACTCGTTAGTTTCCGCGTGACTCAGTCAATAGCAAAACATGAGAAGCCATTTACTAACAGCAAACTAATCAAGAATTGCATGATTGTAACAGCAGAAGGCATGTATCCAGATAATGCTAATTTATAAAAACGCCAGTCTACCATGTGACTGGAAGAATAGATGATATTGCAGAAAATATATTAACTCAATTGTCTGACAAAGATCTACACTAGAAGCGGCTTCCTTTGACCCTGGGTTAGTGAACAGATGTTTTAGATACTGTTCGGGCGTTATTTGAGTGATGAATAAACATTATGAAAAATATAAAAACCCTCTTAACGTTCATGACACTCACGGCGTGATCACTGGAAAAGATTAAAGTACTTGTAGCACTAATACGCTATTTTAGCAAACATTAGATAATAGGAAAGCATTTATTAATTTCAGTTGGTTAAATGAGAGTAGGGTATAATCAAGGATCCTGTGACCACATTTCCACCAGCATCCACATTTCCACACACATCTGGACCAAAAAGTTTTCTTCGACTAACCATTTTTCATCTTTCGAGATAAATATCTTAAATTTTTCATCTTTCGAGATAAATGAGCATCCTCATTTCCACACACGAGATAAACCTATTTTTAAGATTTTTTTTTTTACCGCTAACATTCTGCACCAAATAGTTTTCTTCGACTAGCCATTTTTATCTTTCGAGATAAACCTATCTTGTTTGGTATTAATTAACATTAGAATTTTCTCAGCTACCCAAATTTCTAAATTTTTAGATATCATCATCCCCAGGAGCTACCTAATTTTAAGATTTCTTACCTGTAGCGACTTTTGAGCGTTCTTATAAAATTTTTTAGTCATGCGATACATCTTGTTAGTCTAAAATTTTATGTAGAATCCAAATCTGCAAACAGATTTGAAATCGGACCACGCCCTGCAAAGTTACACATATACCCTCTGCGAGATAAATCTTTCTCCACATTTCCACCCACGAGATAAACCTACCTTGTTTGGTATTAATTAATATTAGATTTTTCCAGCTACCCATATCTCTTTAAATTTTCAGATTGCATCATCCCTAAAGGAGCTACCCCAATTTTAAGATTTTGTACCAAGATCAATTTCTAATCACCCTCCTTTTAATATCTACAATCCTTTAACCAAACACGTAGCAGTATTAACATAAATTAAGCATGCGAAAATTTATTTTATTCGATTTACAGTTTAATAAACTAATTACAATTTTTACAAAGTATAACATTATTTCCTGTGTGTAGCCGAATCCAAGCAGGTTAACCTGTAACAAAAAAGATTAATGTGTTGTTTAAATAGACCTGTAATAAAAGAGATTAATGTAAAAAAGGAGACGTGTTTTCGGTTAATAAGACATATTATCGTTAATCTAACAATATGTTTTACCGTCCAGCGACACCACGTGAGTAAACACATTCAATGTAATGGGTTTTAAATATGAGAATGGGAGGTCAACTTTCACGTAATCATCGCGTGGTTAATAATTAAGAAAGCTGTATATAATTTTATTTTAAACGTGTATATCTTCTCCAAACAAATGCGGTTATTATAATAGGAAAGTACGCTAAATACAAGTCAATTAACAGCAATTAAATATTGCTTACTGACCTACCTTAATTAGGTTGCTGTGCTATTAGGAATGATGTTTAAGACTTCGTACGTATTTTCCGGATTATATGTTGTATTCTTTTTATTAAGTAATCGAATAAATCGTTCTTTCTGCTTCCAAAGAAACTCAGGCACTCCAATCGTCGACGACTGGCGTTCTTTATGCGATAGCTAGCCATACAGTTGTTAAACGCTGTACTAACCATTTCTACACCATCGTCGCTAGTAGCGGTAACTGATGCATTTTATGTCTGTTGCTTCTCAAGTGTGCGGCATATGTATTCTTTTCCATTTCGAAATCGCATACTTTACACATAATTCGTGGTTGTTTCGTACAAGGTCCTTTAACAGCTGGCGGAGCTGAACGTTTAAGGCTTAATGACATACCGTGCTGTTTTCCTTGTGTCGCAGTAAGTTGTCCATTCTCGTAAAAGCGAAACCGCAAGTCCCACAGTTTAAGTACTTTGCTGCGGACGACTTAACCGTGGACGATGTTACACCACGACATTTGTTCTGGTACCGTTTGAGAGCATTTTTCCAGGTATTTTAGTCCCCCGATCACACTTAAAAACGTTTGCAGATACCATTTTAGTACAAAACAAAATCCGCACTATAAGACTTGACTTGTAAGCGAACTAACTTATAACTAAAAAGTTTACTCAGCGTACCTGCTTTATGTTCCTTATAGAATGCAAACCGAAGGTTTCGAAGACCACCGAAGGAAGTTGAGGATTCACCGGAGAACTAAATGACGTCATGATCCTCGCTGCTCGTCCAATACATTTAGCGCCAATGTATGCGCCCGGTTCGCTTTGTCCATGCTGCGAATGCCGTTAGTAGAAACACCGAAAACGTCTTCCATGTTATACGGATCGCATGCATATTAAAAATCCAAAGGGTGGTAGCACACGCACACAAATTGGGTGCAAGTCGTGCTGTAGAAGATGCAGTGCTACTATAACCAAAAACACTTTAAACCATTACTAAGAAAATACCAACTTGTTGTCTACAGGATACTTACAACAATTTAATTTTAAATAACTTCTACGTCATATTTTAGGTGGGCTTGAATATTTTCCAAATGAATCACCAAGCGAAAGTATATGCTTAGCAGTATTAAATTAACCATTAATTTCCCATTTTACGACCATGGTTAATTATAGATTAAAATTTAATTTGTGCACGTTCGAGCTTCTCGTAAACTAACATATTTTATAGCAACAATGCGTTGTATAATACATGCATACCCTTCTCTGCGCTACTGCTATTCTTGTAATTGCTAGAAAAAGTCACTCTCCTTTTTACTGTTAGGACTGGGCAAAGCACCATTTTGTATACTTTCTATAGCACATCGCGCACTTTTCGTCTGATAATTATGCTTCTGTGAGGCTTTTACACTTTCGCATAGCGGTCGGCCGCATGTAATGATTTCTAGAACCGGTAAGTACTCGATATCGTCCAAATAGAAATTAGATGCTCGATGTCTGTCAACTTCCAATTCACTCGTAAAGGTAGCAAATACTCAGTCAATCATCCATTAAACTTCGACCCGCTCCTGTTCTGATAATTTACAAACATTTTCAAACGACAATGGGCCGAGAATTTTAAACCTCCGAGGATCTTTAAGTCGTGATCAATTACACATCCGAGCTACGCGTAAACTAACATATTTTGCAGCAACTGTATAATACATGCATACCCCTTCTCTGCGCTACTGCTATTCTTGTAGTTGCTTGGAAAAGTCAGTCACCCTTTTTACTGCTAGGGCTGCTAAAAACACCATTCATACTTTCTTTATAAGTGTAGCACATCGCGCACTTTTTGTTGGTTAATTAATTTTTGTTTATGTAGGCCTTTACACTTTCGCTTATTTAAACATCTAATACGAGCGATTAACCACTTTCGATTATTCTAACGAGAACCACCATACATCCCACCGCACCGTTCTTTTGAATCCGAACGATCCTATGGGCTTCCGCACTAACACCTAACGTATCTTTCCTACTAGTTGTTAAACAAAAACTACCGGTATCGCCATTGTGGATATAAGCAGATGTTTGTGGATGTGTACGAGAATATGTAACCATATACATTAATTAGTCTAAGCTATTTTATTTAGTCCAAGAAAATTATTATTTTCTAATCCACAACTAATAATCGCCTTTATAGGTTTAACATTTCTACCATTTCCCAATGACTGGTGCTACGTACATGGAAACTTTAATTTCTTATTAGAGAATTCTTATTATCCCGCACTGCTGCGTAGTTGCATCTCCATTCCTTTTGAGTATATGCTCGTTATAGGTTGTAAGACCCTCGGTTTTACTTAACTACACTTTCGTGAGATCTCTTTAATCTTTTTAATCGTATCTTTCTCACCTACAATACAGTAGGACTTAACATTACTACCAACAAAATCTAATACTGGACCCCCATTAAATATGTCTTTAATTTTCCCTACAAGTTTTTATCGACAAGTGTTATATTGTATTTATTATACGCGGGTAGTCACTCTTTTAAGATAAATATATTTTGCTAGGTATCAACTAATATTAAATTTTCTAGGACCCCAAATCTGTAAATAAATTATAAATAGAACCAACCCATACAAAGTTATACCTTTTAAAGACTAATTTTTGCCCATCTTTATTTAACGCCATCTTTAAAACCCTTTTTTCGCTAACCGAGACATATGCTTTAACTAACCATTCCCCTAGAAATCTAAAACCGATGTGCCCCGCGAATACCGCGTGGAGATAACACGTATACTCTGTCAACCAGGATAGAAGCAGAGGAAGGATTTGGAAGGTGGGCGAGGAACTTAAAAATTATGGAATTTAAAAACTAATATATACAATAGATTTACAAAATCTATACAACTATCTTAGATTTATATCTTTATGCGTAGATTGTTGTACTATTAGGAATGATGTACCTTTTGTCATCTTCCCTCGATAAACTAATTTTATTAATAAGCTGCGTATGCAAATCGTATTCTTTTACTCCGGATACATACGCAGGCAAGTACTCGATACCATCCAAATAAAGGTTTGGATGCTTGGTGACTGTTAACATCCGCTTCCCTCGTGTACGCCCAGACACATCCCAGCCCATGAGCACCCCTGCGCATGCACACCCCCCCATGCGCACCCCTGCGCGTACGCACCTGCCCATGCGCGCTGCCCATGCGCCCCTCTCTGTGCGACTGCTATTTCGTGGTAACGTCACAGCCTTTTATAAATAAAGAACAATGTTATATACTATTATAAAATGTTTATTCCGACATTATACATAACAAATTTAAAAATATTTAATACCAAGCATGGGGTCATTTAAACTTAATTTTAATACAAAGTTATACACAGAAGACAGTCCTTTCTTTATGTTTGTTTGAGTGGCTTTAATTTTATCTAATTTTATTCGCAGCTTAAAATTTAAATCGATACCCAACTCCTCTATCTCCTTTTCTAACCAATAGTTTGATACATAGAGACCGTCTAGGTTTTCGAATTGTAAAATGTACCGAAGTTTGCCTCTATATTTAAAGTCTTTGATTCCGCCGACAACTAGATCCATTCCTTCGTGTAATTCTTGCAGCTTGCGACAATCTTTTAATCGCAGCTTTCCCACTATATCCTGCATACGTATCTTGTTAGCTTGATCGACTTCTTCTTGTCGGTATTGGAGAAATCCTTATTCTCCCACAGACTGTTGCGTAGTTGCATGTCCACCACTTTTGGGAATATATGGTTGTTATAGGTTGTAAGACCCTCGGTTTTAAATGATCCGAAAGGTTCTTTACTAGGCAAATATACAATGTTTAACGGACCCCCTTTGCGTGTGGTGTACGCAAGATTACGAAACCCGCATTCCTTAGTTCGTCTTTGTTATCAGCCATTTTGATAAATACGTTTTAGAATAACCTTTTAAAAAGTATACGGATTTAGTACCATCCTTTTCTGCAAGAACGCCTACATAACTAAAGAGTCTTTCTTACTAACCGCAAATGCATACAACTTGTAGAAACCAGATGTATCTAAGTCAGTCCATCGGCACATAAAATAATCTTTTAATTCTTCCTCATTTTCTCTAATAAGATGTTCTTTGTCTAACACATCTTTGTATTGATCGCGTATTGTCGCAGTGTTTTCCATGTAGTCCAATTTTCGCCTTTTTGCATCCATTTCCTCTAATTCCAGTTGTCTTTTCCTTCCACTTACAGCGTATGGTATACATAATGGGGTAATTTCCTTTAGCGTAAACGGATGAGTTTACTACCAATATTTACGCGTTGTCGTACAACCTCTGGACGAATGTTAGGCGTATCTATCAATCCCAAGTCCGAAATTACTATTTCTTTTGGAATTGTAGAATATGGTGTGCAGATTGTGTAAAATATGTACTACCTGCTTTAATGTAGCACTTGTGTAAGATTTTTATTTTATCTTGGACATCTTCCTATACTATCTCCAAATAATTTACAGGTAAATAGTTAAAACTAAAAGCCAGCACATACTTTATCAATTTTCCTTTTCCTCTGGTTTTTGGACAACTTAATTTGCAAGCCCGTCAATTTCTTTGTATTACCATTCCCCCAATACACGTACTGTAGCAGGTTATTATACACTAAACAGCAGCTATTTTGTAGCTTGTCCGATAGCTTACTCCACATTTTGGTAAGTGGTACCGAGTACATTGGTGCCTTTAGGAAGTATAACACTATCTTCCAATAAGGTTAAACAGTCTTTTAAGGGTTTATACACCCGTTCCGCACTGACATAGCTTCCAATTGCACAGTTGTATATTGTCGCTTCCAATCGCGTAATACCATGTTCTTTGGCCAAAGTAGACGCAAATGTTTCCCTTAAACGTACATCTGGACAACGTAAAAATCTAGTATATGATTGCCAAGTTGTTTATTAACACCAGGACTTGTTATCTGGCACACAAATTTGTTGTAAATCTTAATTCTTGCATTGGTTGTTAGCCATGTTAAACAATCAACCCCACAGTTTTATCGTTGTCAACTATAATATTACACTTTTCTTCGTATTCGCCCTTATAGCAAAAGTTATGGTTTGTAGTTAAATAATTACACATCTCCATCTTGCTAAATATGCCTGCAAAATCTTGGGTTACATCCATGTCAAAAGATAGAAATAATCTTTTCGACTTCGTCTAATATATCTGGTAGTTCCTCAATAAAGTTTCCAACTTAACATCTGCTAGTTCCACTTTGTATGGAACACATATAGGATTTTGGAATTTTTATTAATGCATTCGATGTCTTCTTTTCCGATAATTTCTTTTACTCTCTGGCCTATCTTGTTACTGCTTTCCAGAGAAAACGGAAGCTTAAGCTTTAACACCATGCCTAGCGGAAACAAATCGGTTGAACTTTCTTCGTAGATAGCTGTTAAATGCACCACAAATTTCTTTTTTAGGATAAACATCCGTTTGTTTGCAGATGCTTGTTCGGTGTCAGAAAGGTCGCATAAATTTTAACCAACATTATATTGTCACAAAATGGTTCTGTAATTGGTGTGTGTAGTCCGCCAGTCAGCATCTTTTCGCCTTCGACATAACAAATATTACCAATATCTGTCACCAGATTATTGTTGCACATATTTTCTGCCAACAGCCATAATCCAAATCGCTCATTTGTCGGTTTCACTTTATTCCCAGAAGTTGAGAAACGTTAATCACCTTGGAGACGCTCATGTTTACCGTTCTAGCTACCGTCAAATAATAAATTGAATACGAAAATCTGTTCCTTATGTATCCTACAGAGTGGGGCGTATATTACCGAAAATAGTCGAATATGTCGGACACCGCCATATCGCTTACATTCTCTGGTTTAGGAACTGTTTTGTTATCCGACCTAGGTCGGCAGGGTTGCGCATCAACACATGTCCGGATATTAGGGTTCCTTATATCCAATTTAATCTCCCTGCTCACATAACCACATGACCATATGACCATATGACCACATGACCACATGACCATATGACCACATGACCACCATGACCACATGACCACATGACCACTGACCACATGACCATATGACCACGCCCACATGACCATTGACCAATGACCACATGACCACATGACCATATGACCATATGACCATATGACCAATGACCACATGACCATATGACCACGACCACCTGACCCATGACCATATGACCACATGACCATATGACCATATGACCATATGACCACATGACCATATGACCAATGACCATATGACCGCATGACCATATGACCTAATTGCTTTTTAATGAACCATTAAAAACCCTTACTAATTGCTTTTAATGAGTTTTCCATTAAAAACAAGTGTGGACCTAGGTTAGATAAAGGAAAATTTTCCTTTTTCTAACCTGAATCTGTTTAATGGCTGTGCGTGTGGAATGAAAACTCGTGCTAATGTCATGCGTCGGTCATGTGTCAGGTCTGTGTTGCTGTCATGTCGTTCTGTGGTCGTGTCATTGGTCGTGTGTGTGGTCATGTGGTCGCTGGTCTATGTCATGTGGTCATGTCGTGGTCTGTGGTCGCCGCTGGTCGAGGTCATGTGTGGTCATGTCGTGGTCTGTGGTCATGTGTGTGTGGTCATGTGGTCGGCTGTGGTCGTGTCGGCGTCATGTGGCGGCGTGTGGTTATGTGAGCGGGGAGATTGTGTTGGACGTGTGTGAGCGAACCGGGTCGTGCGGCGCCTGGCGAAACCTGGTTGACGTCGTGTGGGCTGGGCTGTTGACGGCGGCGATGGCGTCTCAGCTGTGAATGCCGTTGGGCGTTGACGGCCGGTGCGGTGGTGACGTTGTGTCGACGATGACGTGGTGGTTGGTAACGGCCGAAAGGACTGGCGGCATGTTTCTAAATGTGCTGTTTATCTGGGATTGTTCCGGTACATGGTTGTTCTGAGCGTGGAAGCGGGATCGAAGCGAAATCATGCGTTAAAAGGTGAAATGCGTAACTGGTGAACTGGTGACTTTGGTGGGATTGGTTGAGCGGTTGTGGTGACGGCTGAAGTAGGTGAGTTGACAACGACGGTGTTTCTGTCTGGTGGCTAACGGGGTGTTGGGTCTGGTGCGGAAAACGGCAACGTTGAGTTGGCGTTGTCAGATCGTTAAAGGCGTCTGACCGTGGTGCGCGCAACTGTATGTGCGGTGGAATGTCGGTGCAAAACGCCGTGTTTGGAAGATATGGTATGCTAGGCGCCATACGTCGCAAATTGGTGCTGGACAAATGTACAGCTGCTGTTGTGGTGATGCTGAGTGGAATGAGGTGCGATTGCTGGTGTCAAACGGAAAGGAAGGTGCGGTCTGGACTGTTCTGGATGTGGAGATGGGAAGATGTCCGGATAAATAAAATCTTACAGTGTGACGGTGACATGTTTACCAATCTGCGCCATTCTGATTCAGAAAATGTCGGACTTGGATGATACATCGTCGGGTTGCGGTGAAGCTGTCCGTTGCGCAGAAGTGCCCGTTATGGCCATGCGCTGGTGGAAGAGAACTGGATGGAAATGGCTGCTGGTGCGATGGCTGCGCTGACGTCGCGATCGTCAGAATGTGTGAACAAGGCACTGATGGAAATGGAGGAATATGTGCCTGATGGACGTACGAGTCATCGGTTTCTGGATGTTCATTGCGGTGTGAAAGACTCTTTGATGTGCGTTCGTGTGCGAAAGGATGCTAAATCCGTATGCTGAGGTTATTCTAAAACGTGTTATCAAATGACGAATCGAACAAATGCGGGTTCTGTGCTGCGTGCGAAGATGTCGACTGTTGCCTGATGCTTCGGTCATTAAACCGGTCTTCATGCAACTATGTCCAAAGTGGTGGACGTCGGCTGCGATCGTAGAAAGTAGTCAGTCGATAGCCTGCGGATGCAAGGATCGGTGGCATGGCTGCTGGTGATAGCGAATGGTCTGTAGTCGATCGACAAGTATGGCAGGTCTGAGCGCTTCGAATTGAACACTGTGCAGCTGATTGAAAAGAGTGAGGATGGTGTACAGCTTAAGCTGACGAATTAATTAACACTCAAACAGGCAGAAGGACTGTCTGCTCTGTGTTGTTTAATGATATGTGATGTATCAAATTTGTTGTGGGTAAAATCGTGTGTTGATGTTCTTGTTATAAAGGCTGCGAGTAACGGATCACTGAAGAGGTGCATGGCTGCTGGTGAAGCTGGCTGTCGCTAGTGGCGGCTGAGGTGCGCAGTCTGGCGCTGCAGATGCTGAAACAGGAAATGCGCTGTGCTTGAGACTGGTTGCTGCGCTATAAGCGTTCATGCATACAAATTGGTTGTCGAGGAAGATGATCAAAAGGTGATCATTCTTAAGCAATCTGACGCGTGAAATCTAAGTATTAACTGTCGTAAATGGTATATGGTTTAATTCCATATTAAGTTCTTCGCCGCTTCAAATCTCTGTTGAACTGTAACCGTGTATGCACGGTAGTTCGTTGTGATTCTGAAGTGGTATGTCTAGTCATGAGGTTTAAGATGACGTTAAAAGATGGGCAAGTGTTTTAAGTAACTGTGGGTTGGTTTTATGAATGGTAGAATTCTAATGTGATACGGCAAATATGTATCTTAAAGTGACTCGCTATATATGCTATAAGCTGTCGAAGTTGTGAATAAGATGGGGTCAGATGTTGAATGTTAGTCTGCTGTCGTGGTACGATTGGTTGAAAGATCTCACGTGTGGTTAGTAACCGGTCTTGACTAACAGTGCTCAGGAATGGTGACTGCAGCGTGCGTGCGACTCAGGTGCATAATAAGTTTCCATGTGCACCAGTCGGTGAAATGTGACTAGGCGATTGTGGTTGAAAAATGATTTTGGACTAAATAAATAGCAGACTGTAGTGGTTACTGTCTGTGCACGTCCACAAACGTCTGTTCCGGATGCCTGGTTTGTTTAACAATGGTGAATCGTGTGTGGTGACGGATCGTTGGATCAGAACGGTGGATGGTGGTCGTTGGAATGATGGTGCGTGTGAATGTTTAAATAAGCGGTGTGGCATAAACATGTGATGACAGTGCTGCGATGTGCAAAGTGATGGTGCTGACTGGCGTAAGTGCGACTGTCAGGCTAACGGGCGAAGGTATCGTATGTGCCGGTTGCAATTGATTCGCGTGGCTCGGATGACGAAGATCCTCGAGGTTCTCTCGACTTGTTTGATGTTGTTCGGAACGGCGGGTCAGATGGTGATTGACTGTGTTCTACGGTGAATGAGACTCGACTCGGTCTGTTGAGATATCGGTCGGTTCTGAAAATCGTCGTGCGTATGTGATGCTGAACGCAATTATGACGAAAAAGGCGCGATGCTGAATATGTGACTGCGCTGAAAGAGTGTGTTTCTACGAATAACGTAACGCGCGGGGATGATGTTAACGCTTGTTGCTATAAATTGTTACGGTTCGAACGTGCAAATGATCAATCTATAATGGTGTAACATGGTCGTGAAATGGTTGGTTATGCTGCTGTCTGGATGTTCATGAAAATATTCAGACGTAATTAAATTGAGGTAGAATTGTTTATACCTGTGAACAGTTGGTTTTGTAATGGTTTAAATGTTTTGTATGTCACGATCTTCTGCACGACTGTAGCATGTGCGTCTGCTGGTTTTCATGCGATCTGTACTGGAAGACGTTTTCGCGTTTCTGCATGCATTCGCGCGAGCTGCGTTGCTATCCTGGTCGTAGTGACTCGGTAATGGACGTCATTTATTGTCAGTTACGGTTCGCATCTTGCTCGGATTTGTAAAATGTACTGCTGGTTTTTAGTATGACTAACCTGATATGAAATTGGTACCGAAAAATCTTAGGTGTATGTCGGTTAAATTCGTCATTAAGAGATCGTTCTTGCAAACTGGTAATTCGCACAAAGAACGCAGATCTGGTAAATCTCACGGCTGTAGCCTGTGACAAACGTGGATTAAGCCGTTTCTGAAGATACAACTGCTGGAACAACAGACTATGCCACGCGTAGCAACGTGTTGGTTAGGCTGAACGAGGCTTCGCATAGACGCTGAGTGCGAGCTGGAACAGAAATATCGTTCTATAGATAAATGGAACGCGTTTAATTCCTAAAGACGCCAATGGTAGCAGTAAGAAATTTATTGCTAGATATACGATCTAAATACATGTGGGACACGTAATTTCGTATATTACATTATGATTACCTCCCTATTCTTATATGTTACCAGTGTCCTACGGTAACTTGTTGATTGTATTGTCTTTACAAACTCTCCTTATACTTATAAGTTATCAAATAATCTTTTGTTAAGTACTGTTGTTGCAAAGGATTGATACTGTAATTGAATTATTAAACTGTATATAATAATTAGCATATGTAATGAGTTGGTAGATAGAAAAAAAGTATTAATTGATCTTTAATCTTAAAATTGTGCCTAGAAGCTAAAAATGAAGTAGCTGAAACATATAATTACCACAATAGGACTGGAAATGTGAGAAAATTGAATTGGAACTGCATCCGACAAATCTTGAGATTACTATTTTAGATCCATTCTATATTTAAAATTCATTGAATGGTGTTACCTAACGTGGTGTCGCTGACGGTAAGCAGAATATTGTAATTGACGATAATATGTCTGTTTAACGCCGGATATGACACGCATCCTTGGGTTTACATAATCGACTGTGTATTACGTGTTATTTCAGAACAGCGGGATCATATAGGATGCTTGCTGGGTTGTGTTACAGGTATACGGCATGACTTGGTTCGTGATGAACACTGGTTCTGAAATAATGTTCATGGCTGTGCTGAAACATTGTAATTAGTTGATAAAGCGTGATGATAAAATAATTGTTCGCATAAGGCTGTATGTTCGTACGAATACTGGCATGGCGTGTTTGGTGTAAAGCGTGTTGCTGAGATATGTAGGTAGAACTGATGTGCATTAGAATGTTGATCGTCTGGTACAAGTCGGTAGAAATGGGGTGCGATATGCTGCTGCTTTAGCGGATGAGTGCATTAGAAACAATTGGTAAGAGTATGGGTAGCTGAAATGCGGTAGATTGTGTGTAATACCTAGTAACAGTGTGTTCTTCTGTAATGGTTGGTAATGTTGAGAAAGCATGTATCTGCGACGACTGGCAGTAGTATGCTGGTAATCTGTTACGATGCGTGTGACGGATTCGGCTAAATGCTATCGAACGAGTGCGTGTGCTAGAAATGTGACTTGTGTCGTGGTTAGCAGATTTGGATTCTGACATAAAATTTAGACTACAAGACTGTATCGCTGACTGAAAATGTTCGCTATGTTGAATGAACGCTAAAAGTCGCTACGGTAATGAAATGTAGGCTTGAAATTAGGTAGCTGCCTGGTGGGTAATGTTGTATTAAAATGTTTAGCAGTAAGTTTGGTGCTGAGAAACATAGTTGGTAGATGTATAATTGATCAGCCAAATCAATGATAGGTTGTATCTGCAAATAAAAGGTAAGTCGTCAGAAACTTTGTGCACGATGTTAGCGGTGAAAAAGATTGTACGAAGGAATAGCGTTTCTCGTGTGTGGAAATGCTAGGAGCTTTGTATGCGTTCGAAAGATGAAAAACGTCCGGTACGTGTAAGATATTGTGAATCGTCCGGTATAGCGTTAGTCGAAATGAAATACTGTTGGTCAGAGTGTGTGGGAAATGTCTAGATGCGGTTGGTAAATGTGATGTATACAGTATGATGCACTATGGATTAGTACGTGCTAATGATGTCTTATGTGCAAAAATGTCCTGAATATGGTGCTGATGATTCTGCAGGAGCTATATGATAGTTCGAGCTTAAAACTGGCTATTTCATTGTGATATTAAATTACCACACAGAAATAAATAGAAAAATACTTCATGCATATTAAATACAATCAGTCATAAAGACCGGGACTGCACACTTTTTGTATTAATTTAGAAAAATTACAACAGATTTCGGTAAATATTCAGCCTAGGAAAGCGTGTTCGTAAACATTCATACGAGTTTAGAAAAGCAAACCATTGAATAATGGAATTGAATTGTCACAGCATACAACACCGATAGTCATAAATCTGGCAATAAAAAATTAAAGCATTGCATGTAAACAATGGGAGGAATTAAGAGCTCATACGAATTCAACGAAAACAAAACCCTAGTAAATTACCCCAATATAGATCAATTCATAAATTTACAGTCATAAAAATTGCATTGCGATCATAGACAAACACGTCGCTTTTAAAAATGTGGTAACAAGATAAGCATGAACATAAACAGTATGAATTGAACTCAACAATAGGACACCTTTAGGCGTACAATCCGTGTGTATGAAAAACAAATTGGAT
The DNA here is from genome assembly GCA_036346225.1 of Platerodrilus igneus. Taxonomy (NCBI): domain Eukaryota; kingdom Metazoa; phylum Arthropoda; class Insecta; order Coleoptera; family Lycidae; genus Platerodrilus; species Platerodrilus igneus. The sequence goes on along the minus strand of JARFIW010001349.1, from coordinate 681,315 downwards.
ACTTCCCTGGAACATTGCAACTTATACATACCGACAAATCATAATAGAGGGGACAACCGAGCTATTTATCTTCAGTTTTAGAATTTCGAATTTGATTAGCACGCAACCATCGTCGAGCAGGTTAAAGGTTGAGTAATTCAAGTGACGGTAGTTAAAACTCGAGATTATTAGAGGAACAAGTGCCCAAACACGAACGTAAACGCAAATTTAAAAAAATTACCGATACAGGTCAAAGTGTATCTGTGGTGAACGTTTTCTTCAATTCGGAGTTGGATTATTGGATTACCTACAACCCATTTGTCCTGAGCTTTGTACAAGTTTAACAAACCTGTAAGTCACTGAATTTTTGCTTTCCACCTGCTACACATTTTATGCTAATAATTGGTTGAATAAAATTTATTTCTATTAAGAGAACTTTTTACGTTGGTGCACGCTTACTTAAAGAGTATTGTATTCTTATATAGGAAACCACCACAATTGTGTCTGCATAAATTACATGTATCAGTTAATTTAGGTGGGTATCTGGAATTGATAAATTTGAGATGTTCTTTTTCTTTCAGATACGCGCATATTTGTCCAATAGGGATACCGCTTAGTTTTTGTTTTGTTGTGTTTGTTATATACTGTAATATTCATGATTGAATAAAATAGGTTAGGTGAACAAGACTTGGAATTTTTGATTACTTGTGTTTATTATAAAATTAGTAGAAGATGAAAAAGTGTACACGAGGCTCCATCGGCCTATTTTGCAATAAGAACCGTTAAAATCGTCTCTTGAAATACCCATACTCTAGGGAGACTGAAATCAGGTGGGTTGGCGCTCAATAGCTTTATTAGACAAAAAGTTCAAAGACTTTTCGGTTTATATAGCAAATCTACTGGATTAATTTGTATTGGATAGTGCACCATTGTTCCCGCATAAGTGCTGATAGTGCTCCCTTTCTTAATAGATACTCAAAAAATTGAGAAAGGCTGTAGAAACGACCCATACCAAACCTACTGGAATCATTTGTGCTTTAATAGTACTCCATTGTGTATACATTAGTGCCGATAGTGCTTCCTTTCATTCAAAGATATTCAAAAAAATTAATGGGAGGCTGAGGAAACTACAGCTCCGCCCGAACTTCGTTTATATACGGTTGGAACAATAAAATGTTTTAGTTTTATACTAACTTGTAATAGTTACAGAACTATTTATACTACAGTTACTTTTTGACGCTTGCTTTGTATAGTTTTACACTCAAAATGGCACTTTTCGCAAAATCTTATACAAGTTTTTCATAATTTAAATATTGAGCTAGTTTGTGTGCAATACTGATTAAAATTAGTCCACTAAACGTTGTTGGGCCATTGTTTATCGTAAATAAGTTTCAATTTTGAAAAAGAGCATTTTCCGATAACCACTGTTACTGGTAAAGAAAGTAACATTCTTAAAGTCACTGCAGTAGATATGCAAGGTTACCACGAGACTAAAAAACCGGTTTTCTTATGGGATTTAACATGGAAAATTTTAAGGTCCAAAAAACCATTTTTGTCTGATACAAAGGTCATTCATCCAGAGCATAGGTTCCCAACCTTTTCTGAACCACCGCCCCCTCTACTGGAAAAAAAACTTCCAACGCCCCTCCTCATCATAGTGCATTATAACGAATATTAAAATATTGTTGCATAGTATCTATCTATCTATATATATATATATATATATATATATATATATATATATATATACATAGATACTCATATACGAACGTTGCACTTTTGACTGCTATTACAAGCGTTCACTAAAGCGTTGGACAAGGTATATATATTAAAAATCGCAAAAGTAAACCTTAATTAAAACGACTATCAAATGTAGTACAAACTTGTTTATTAAAAACTTAAATATGAATACATAATGAACAGAAAAAAAGATTAAGAAGAAAAAATTAATGAGATAGTTGAGGCTGGTGAAGTTTTAACAATTTGCTAATGTCGGGTTCCAATTTCGTTAACATCAGCCGCAAATCGCCACGTTCAGTAATGTGCAGTCTGTTCCTTTTCTTAGACAATAAATTAGCTACTGCACTGAACCCACGCTCAGCCAAATAAGATGAAGGAAATGCGATTAAAAATATCTGTACTCTTGACCACAATCCAGGGTAAAGAACTGGTATTGGTTTTGAAGCCAGAACTCTTGATATCCATTTCTGAATTTTACTTTTAGTTCTTCGTTAGTTGTGAGTTCTACGAGTTCCTCTTCTAAATTTGATGATTCTGCTGTATCTGCATTTGCGAAAGGATCTAAAACCCAACCCGGTATATTCATGTTTAAAATATCCTGGAATCGCTCCACACAATCAACATGAAGAACGTCCAAGTGTTGGCAGTAAGTAAGTAAATCTTCATGTTTTGCAGAGACTGCTGATAATGTGGGAAAGTGGCTGTATTCACCTCTCCCTAGATTTCGTTTGAATAGAAGAAGTTTTCCCACAAAAGCAGCTATGACGTTTTTGTTTTAATTAAATTCAATTCGTCACCTTGCAATTGTAAATTGACTTCATTAAATATTTTAAACAAGTCTGTCAAATAAGCGATGTCATTTTTATGTATAATCAGGTTTTCGCGCAATTTTTCGTTTCTGTTTTCAAGAAAGTCCAGTACTGAATCAAATAGTTGAAAAAAACGGTTCAAACAAGTACCTTTTGAGAGCCAACTAACTTCTGTGTGCAGCAGCAAGCGATTGTAATCTTCATCATTTTCACTACAAAGTTGGCTAAATAATCTGTCATGCAATGAATTGCTTCTAATCGTATTTACTGCTCTAATAACGTAATGAAGCGACGAATTCAAACTTTCGTTCAGATTTTTTGCAACCAAGTGCTGACGATGAATAATACAATGTATAGCGAGTACATTTGGTACTGCTTGTTTCAAATGAGCTATGAAACCCTTATGACGTCCCGTCATTGCTGGAGCATCATCAGTAGCTGCCGACAAAATATTATGCATAGGTATTTCTTTCTCTTGAAAAAACGTACTCATGGTATTAAATATCGTTTCTCCCTTTGTATCAGTTTCCAAATTTTTTGCAAATAATAACTCTTGATAAATTTTTTCGTCTTTTATGAACCGAACGTATGATAACAGCAGTACTTCGTTATTTGTTAGAGTGGATTCATCAAGTTGAATGGAAAAATTGCAAGTTTTTAAGTAATCGCATAATGATATTTCAACGTCTTGAGCCATTTCATCTATTCTCCTTTGCACTGAGTTATTACTCAGAGGAATTTTTCTGATGACATCTGCCGATGTCTTATGATGAAGAACAGTTTTTATTACCTCTCTGACTGCCGGCAAGATAAGTTCCTCGCCAATGGTATGTGGTTTTCCCGTTTTTGCGATTAACAATGAAATGTTATATGATGCTCGTAGTCCATCATCTTCTTGTTTAGAAGACGACGCAAATAGGTTTGATATAGTTGGCTGTTTCAAATATTTCTTCTGCAGTTCTTGAAAATAGGACAAATCTTTGTCCTTTTATCAGTATGCATTTTATTTAAATGTTCTTGTAGCCTAGAAGGCTTCATGGCTTCATTTGAGAAAACTTTTGGCAAAGTAAACACATGGGTAATGATGGGTTTACAGGAGAGTGCGTAAATCCATATTTCAAATACAAAAGACTGTACTGCCGGCATTTCTTCTTAGATTCAGACATTTTGGAATCCAAAACTTGCCACGGTTTAAAATAAATTAACTTTTCAACGAATTTATAGATAATTATAAAATTAATGGTTATAATGACTTATATAACTTATCACTCACGAACATGGATTATTTGCGAAGCACACAAAAATAATAACACATTCCTAGAGCTATCCCTGCCTTTTATACGTTTGATTTCATACAAGCATCAACTTGTATGTTTTATCTTGTTTGCGATGCCGGTGCACTTAGTAAGCAAGTCATATCGCGTCTTTGCTTATCAACTTGCAAAGACCTGTTGCGGACAATATTAAACGGAATTAGGTATTCATAGACCTAATGCTGAATTAAATGCTTTAAAGTATATTTTCTCGATAACAATAACATAGACATTTTAGATAGCTAAATAAACTGTCTATTCATGCCAACTAGGTATTTTCAAAGTATTTTAATATATTTATTTTCTAAAAAGGTAAGTACGTCACGAACGCCCCCCTTGATCCTCCTAACGCCCCCCTTTTGCCCCTGTACTCGCTACCGCCCCCTTTGAAAGCTACAGCGCCCACTGGGGGGCGGTACCGCCCCCGTTGGGAACCTATGATCCAGAGTGACCCTACATACATGTTACTCAATTAATAAATGTAAACTGGAATTCCTTTGCAAAGAGTAGCATGGAGGTGGTGTACGTAGGTCCAGGTTGTGTGTGGAGTTGGAGGTGGGATGTGAAGGTGATGTGTGGAGGTGAAGGTGGGGGTGGGGGTGTGTAGGTGGAGGTTGTGTGTGGAGATGGAGGTGTCGGATGGTGTATATGAGAAGCTCCGCTCATGCCCTGATGTGCCCCGGACGTACCCTGGCGCGCAATCAAGTGATGAAATGGACGTGGCAATTAGAGTTTCAATAAGCAATCGGAGTTATTTTCGAGCATTAGCAAACAATATAAGAATAATCGGTTTGGACTGAAAATATTCCGAAAACAAAATTTTAAAGTTCATGTTCTGTTTACATAGTATTATTATGTTAGTTGGGTGCAAGATAATGTTATAGATTAACTAATCGTCATGTTTACACCTACTGACAAATAGACACTGTTTTCTTTACATACGTAAATAAATTCCATCTCTACAATATTTAGACCCTTACCGCTATATACTAATAATGGTGAAACATGAAGGTCTACCGTTGAGTAATTTATAGCGATTACAGCCCCTTGGAGATCAAAGGCACAATTCATATGGCCCAAGGTAGATGAATTTTATGGCGGTCAGTAATAAAGCTAAGTTCCTCTCTGTGATAAGTTTCCAAGGAAACATTTAGGAATCGAATGTCGTTATGGACCGAGTACTACAGCCATAAATTGGTAGTTACTTGATAGTTACTATTTTTGCGAAACTATGTTTATTTTTGACTTTTGTATATTGTTACACATACAAAATGTGTGCTACAAAATTGATATAATTTCTTGTATGTAGATGGTAATCGTTAATAATTCTGTGTTTGTCCTATAATTGGCTCCTGCTGTTGGGAAATAACGATAATAAAGATAATACTAAAACATTTTACCGTTTTAACGGCGTCTCTGAATAATTAATACGAATAAGTAATACCTCAAAAATGTTAGGTTTAAATAATTGAATTCGGGTGGGAAGAGAGGGTTGACAGATGTTTTCACGGAATGGTACATTGGCTAGGGTCGACCCAGCTAATATACTTAAATCTAAACCAGGTTTATACTATTAATGATACAAATTTCTGGTGACAAGTTTCATGATTTTGACTGTTACATGTTCTTACTTCGCTTGCCAGAATGGTTTTTACGTATCACAATGAATAGGTGCATGCACCCTCTACTAAGCGATTGGGCAATATATTGCTTTAGCCAATGTCATAAATAAAATTTGTATTATAATAAGTTTCCAGTTTGTATCAGAATTCAGGTTGTTATAAGTGATAAGAACGTATGAATGTAGATATTATCATCATCATCTTTAAGTCTTCAGTCCTGGAACTGTTAGACGCTTACCTCCATTGTTTCCTATTCTGAGCTAGTCTAAAATTCCCACAGTCTGCATTTTTCACTATATGCGTGCAAAACTCTAATCTAGGTCTACCTCTACCTCTCTATTTTCCTATCTCTGCTTGTAATATATACCGCACCATTCCCCAAAACTGCCTTATATAATATCATGCCCGTCTATTTCGCCATTTTTTTTTGTTTTACACAGATATATTTCTTTGCCTACTATTTCTAGAACCTCTTTGTTATTAACTTTGTCTGTCCATGCTATCATCATCATTCATCTGAAGCACAACATCCCAAAAGGCTTCTACCTTTTTCCTGTCTGCTTCTCCTACTGTCCCTATTTCATAGCCGTACAGTGCTGTGTTCCACGCATACGCATTCAACAATTTTTTCCTTGTTTCTATGTTTGTTGCTTTCCAACATAGCCGCTGGTCTTTGTTGTTAAATACAGATCGGTTTTCCTTCTATTGCTTTATAAATATATACCCTATTTCACCGATATTCAGCAGTATGTGAAGGGTTGAGCAACCTGCGGCTACTAAGATTTTCCAACACTTGAACATTTTTCCAATTAATAGTTTTCCTTAAAATCCTTTCGCACAATCAATATTAGTTGAAAATCAGCATCTGTAGTTGACTAAAATAATCATCAGGTGTAGGTGCAATTACTATTTTCCTCATTAGGTTTTCCGTCCTAGAAATGGTTGAACCCGTACCTCCACTGATTTCTATTCTGAAGAAGCTTACGCATTTCTCTGAAATTCCGACAGCCTAGATATAGCTCGATCCCTTTCTTTTTGTTTTCTAAATATATAGGCTATTTCACCGATATTCAGTGGTATGTAAAAGGCGTTAAGCAATCTGTGGCTACCAAGATCCCCCAAAACTGAGATATTTGCGGAATTAATAGTGTTCCAGTAAATCGTTCCGTACAACCAGCACCTGTAGTTGTTTATAATAATCATCAGGTTTAAGTATACTTATTTTTTCGCGTGGACGCGTACCACCATTGATTTCTATTCTGAGCTAGCTTACACATTTACCTGAACTTCTCACAGTCTACATCGTTGTCCATCTGTGTGCAATAGTCTAACCTAAGTCTACACTTCTATTTTTTCCTATCTCTGCTTCTAATATATTCCTCACTATTTCCTCATGCCTTAGTATGTGACCTATCATCCTATCTCTTCTATTTTTTTTACTGTTTTCCACATATTTCTTTCTTCCTCTAACATTTCTAGAACCTCTTTGTTATTAACTTTTTCTGTCCATGATATCTTCATCATACGTCTGTAGCACCTCATTTCAAAGGATTCTACCTTTTTTGTTCGCTTCTCTTACTGTCCAGGCTTTACAACCGTACAGTGCTGTGCTTCACGCAATGTTATAAGCATTATTCCCATCTTGTGTTATATGGCTTCCTAAGTAGCAGAAAACCTTAACCTTTTGTAAGTTCCTTCTCGTTTCCTATTTAGATTCTACTTTTGGATTAATTTTCACCTTCTGTATATGCTACTACTTTAGTTTTATTTATCTTAATTTTCATACCGTATCTCTCAGTTAGAACAGTTTCCATTTCATTAGGAGCTGCTTCTAACTCTTCCCTACTAGATGCTAATATTGCTATATCACATGCAAATCTAAGCATATTAATCTTTTGTCCCTGCATAGTAATTCCAAATGTCTTCCTGCATTTACCAATTTTCATTAACTCTTCATGTATAAGTTAAAAATTAACGGGGATAGGGCACATCCTTATCTCACTACTTTCCTAATATTTACTTCTCTGCGTTCCTGCTCTAATTCTATTCATGCTGTTTGCTCTTTGTATAAGATACGTACTATCCCTCTATCTCTGTAACTCATTCCAATCTTTTTGAGTATTTCGAAAATTTTTTCCATTTTACATTGTCGAATGCTTTTTCCAGATCTACAAACCGCATATACACGCCTTCTCCTTTTTCTATTGTCTTCTTCATTATCACCCTCAGAGCTAAATTAACCTCCCGTGTTCCCTTGTCTCGCCTACATCCAAATTGATGTTTTGCTAGTATTTCTTCTGGTCGTTTTTTCATCAGTCTTTGTACAATTCTAGTTATTATTTTTGACACGTGTGCTATCAAACTTCTTGTTACAGAATTTTCGCATCTATCCGCGGCTCTCTTTTTTGGGATAATGACTATGAAGTTACGTTTGAAATCTGTCTCATACATATAACTTACAAGTTAGAAGAGACGTTCTGTTAATGCTCATCCAGCGGCTTTTAGAGTTTCTGCTTGCACTTTATCTGCCTTACCATTTTTCAGACCCTTCAATGCTAATTCAAACTCATCGCTAAGTATATGATATCCCCAGTCATCTTTTTCAATGTCTGATTCCTGTACTAGTGCTAATGTTTCCTCTCCTGGGAATAAATTCTTTATATATTCTTGCCATTAACTACTTTCCTACATTTTCTATAATGATATGTTCTTCCGCGCCTTTTATATTTTTGCTATGTCCCTAAAATTCATTCCAATTAGCTTGTGTGCTTCGCTTGTCTTTCCTATTTCCATCTTCGTTTGTACCTCTTTGCACTTTTCATCAATCGATTATTCTTTAGCTTTTTTGCATTTGCGAATAATTTGCCATCTTGCCATTTGCCATTTTATGGCTTTGTATTTCTTTTTTCCTGCTTCGTCTGGTTTGCTTTTGTATTTTCGTCTTTCTTCTATTAAATTCAGGATATCCTTTGTTATCAATGGTTTCTTATTTTCTTTTTGTGTATATCCCAGAATACTTTGACCGCCATGTCTAAGCTGGATTTAATATTATTCCATTCTGTTTCTACCTCCTTAGTATCAGAAATTTTTACGATATTCTTCAGCTTTTCATTTGACTTTTCTTCAAATCGTACGTGGGTATCTTTATCTTTTAATTTCTCAAAGTCAAAGTGCCTTTTTCCATTCCTTCTTTTCAAATTTTTTAATTTACAAGCAGCCTTCATAATTACGATGTTATGGTCAGTGTCTGCCTCTGTTTAGCTTCTACAGTTTTTTATTTGATTCCTAAACCGTTGTCTAACAAGAGTGTAATTTATTTTATTTATTTTATTTTATTTTATTTTATTTTATTTATTCCTATATCTTCAGTTTTGTCACAAATTTCTACCAGCCTATTCCCCCTGTCGTTTCTCGTGCCTAAACCAAATAAATCTACTACCGCTCCTTCCCTGCCCTCACCTACCACTGCATTAAAGTCCCCCGTAATTATTAAAGTTTCATGTCCTTTTACGCATCTTAGTGTGTCTTTAATATCTTTGTAGATGGCTTCTACCTCTTCCTCGCTGTAGCTAGAGGCGGGCGAATTTCCTTCCTTTGATCCTGTATGAATTATCCTAAAGTCTCCGCTCCAAAACTCCCCCGCGTCTAGTCACCAAACTTTGCTGATCCCTACTATGCGTAATGCTAACCTATCCATTTCAATTTTCAAGCTTACCTACTTGCTTCATATTTCTGACATTCCACATGCCGATTCGCAAAATGTTCCCGACTCTTTTTCTAAACTTTCCGATCACACCCTCCAAAGTAGTCCCCGCCTGGAGATCCGAATGAGAGACTATTTTAACTCCGGAATTTTTTACCCCAGAGGATGCCATCATCTTAAATAACAATTTAAGTACGTTGTGTACTTGGGACGTAATGTGGTGGTTTCCCGTTGCCTTCCACATCGCGGTAGTGTGTCTTTGAGTATCATACCGACCCCTATGGTTTCTGCTACTCTAAGTACCAAAAGAGCTGCTGCTCTCTTTCGGGGACTTGTTTTAGTCTGGTTCCTCACTAAAGAACCCACTAATTTGGTTAAACTTGTAGTGCGGTTCTATAGATCACTGGAACTTGCAAGCCATTCTACCCGCTCTAGTAATCTAGAACTTTTCCAAGGTGCAGATCCATTCAGAATGGCGAAGTCAATGTTAATTTAAACAATGGGTACACATTTTTGCCAATTTTCTGGGAAAAATAGTGGCAAAATATTTATTATATTCAACCTCCTCGTTTTACTATAATAACATAACTGTAAATAATACATCTACTAAACGTTATTTTATTAGAATACTTCTATGGGAATATTTCAATAAAATCGACTTATCCCTTATTTTGGATATCCCGTCCACGACTTTAGTTGTTTATCTTATGAGTACCATTTGAGATAAAAATAACCAGGTCAAAAAAGTTTGGCAATCAAGTAGCACGAAATAGAGGTTATTTTGCATAAGTTTAAATGCAGGTTGTTGTTGCCTCATTTTATTGTCCTGTCGAACGAGTACCAATCCGAGTTAAAATAAATATTCCTTTGCAGAAAAACTTTATTAGCACTAATACGCGCACGATGGAGCACTATCTAAGCACAAATTAAGTAAGTTTGATGTACAAACAGAGTTGACTTGGAACGGGGGGTTGCCAATTCCACAGTCCATTCTAGTAATTTTTTAAATATCTGTTAATGAAAGGAAGCGCTATTAGCACTGTGTGATTAATCGAGCACTATTGAAACACACGTGATTTCAATAGGTTTGATAAACCGAGGTTGGGTAGAATATCGTTTCCACAGCCACACTGATGTGTGTGTAATGAAGCACTATTAAAACCTAATTGATTGCAACAGGTTTGGTGTGTGAATGGGGGGAGGGGGAGGGGACTATCGTTTCTACAGCACATCCCATTATTTCTTTTGAACATCTTATAATGGGCTGAAACACTATCAGCACTAATGCGTGCACTATGGAGCACTATCAAAGCACAAATGGATGCAGTTGGTTTGGTCTATAGACTGAGGTTGAAGCTGTCTTTTTTCCACAGCACCTCCATTAATTTTTGAATATCTTTTAGTTAGAGGAAACACGATCAGCACTACCGTGTACTCAATGAAGCACTATCAAAGCACAAATGAATCCAGTAGGTTTAGTAGATAAATGGCGTTTGGAGGGGTGTCGTTTACAAAGTGCTCCTCCCTTAATTTTTTTGAATATCTTAATGAAAAGAAGCACTATCAGCACTAATGTGAATACAATAGAACAATATTGAAGCACAATTAATTACAATTTTTGTATTCCCATAGTCGATTGGGGAGAGCGCATGGAAATGCACATAAAATTAAAAAATTATAAACATATGGAGAGGAATGTATTCACAACTCAAATCGCTTTACAACTGAATAATTTCCGCGAGGAATTTGAAAGAAGACTTGTGAATTTTGAAACTTTAGAAGAATCAATCAATTTCATGTGTTCCCTTTTAACAAAGATATTAAAATTGATAGTGTGGCAGTTAAAATAGGTCAATTAATTGATGCCGAATCTGTTGTGGTAGAGGAAAATATTTTCGAATTAAGATGTGACATTTTTGAAAACGAAAGCATTCAGAAGTAAAAAATTTTAGAAATTGATACACCCTAAAGTATGTCATATCTTCAAAAATTGATTTATATTTGACAATGTTTTTTGAATCTATTTACCTATGTAAATTAATGTTTTCTATGATGAAACATCATTCTATAAGTACAAATCCGTAAGTTTAATTCTGTATGTCGGAAGCATAATGTCGTAAGTCACATTTGCTTCATTTTACACCACAGTCATTTGAACGATTTTAAAATACACAAAACCTAAAATATTGAGAATTTTGCAAAAGTTCAAGATTGCCTTTCTCACTGAATTTATTGTGTTCCTAGAGTATTACATTAAAGTACATTACAAATTTCTATTTTTTTTTATTACAAGAAAATTGGACTTAGGACTTTGGACTTTTCAATATTTATTTTATTTGCATTAACATCAAATAAATATTGCTGTCGTAAGTCCATGGAAGATGTAAGTAATACGAAGATAGCTGAGTTTATTGTACAAAAACATTAATTACATAAATCTAAACATAAGCACTGATGTGAAAAAAGTTTGTAAAAAAACATTAAAAGTTCATGAGTTATCATTGTCGTTTTCTGGATAAACAGTACCATTGTCAGAATGAGGTAAATTTTTGTAATAGGCGTGACGATAGGATGGCAAAAACTGTATTAACTCTATGAGGTCCTTCTATTTGTGTTTGATATTGGAATTAGTCCCTGATATAAGATTGGCAAAGTTTCTGGAAATGCAAATCTGTTTTTTCTGATATTTCTTCGTAAATCTACAGCCTTAAAATGTTCAGTGTCAAAAGCAGTTTTGTAGTACAGTATCCCCATGTCGTCTTTTCTATACTGCATCTGTACAGTTTTAGATAATAGAAATGGTTCTTTCTTGAGATTTACCTTTCGAACAACACAAGGTGACGTTCATGAAACGGAATACAATTGTTGAAAATTTTTGAAATCTTTTGTTTCTAAATTAATAACTTTATATTTTGTAGAACACTGCCCAATTAGTTGTTGCCAATCCCAAGAAGTTAAAATTGTCATTGTAGGAAGTTTTTTCGTTTTTTTCTATTGCTGCATGGACTGTGTCTGCTTCCATATGGGCGTGGCCTTTTAACAGAAACTTTTGGTTAATTATTTTTAGTTGTTGATACTTATTAAGAAGAAAAAAGCAGCATATTACTAGGCACGTGTTTTTGTTTTGTCTAAAGCAATTATCGGACCATATGGTAATACTTTCAGTGTCAGTTTCGGACAAAGCTGTTTCCGCCCATTTAATTATAGCTTGGACTCGTCCCACATTAAACAAAACCCGGAATTATCGTAAGAGTCAAACATAGTGTAATTTAGCGTCGAAAGCTATCGTTTATAGAAATTAATAGAATTGGTGAGAAAAGATGTTGGAAGACACTTCTGTAAGTCTGTTATGATTACTTTAGGTCTGATATTGATTTTTGACTCGTGTGTATCAGTAGACTTCAGTTTGTATCGATATTCGGCTTCTTTTAAATGTTGGGATTGCTGAAGTTCAATATTTGCTCTTTCTGTATCATTTCAACTTGCCTTTAGTTCAGCGACAAACAAATCACAGTTATCAAAAGTATCAACTTCCGGTGACTTGAAAGTTAAATTAAATTTGGTGTTAAAAATCTTACGATATAGCCATATTTTTGCAGCATTATGGGGTTCTATATTATGTTCAGTACAATAATATCTATAAAGTTCAAACATCTTCTCAATATTCAGTTCCGAACCTGAATATCCTTTTTTGACTTTTCTCGATTATAGTGACTGTCGTGCACCGGAAAAGAAGATATATGTGATATAATAGAATCAATAATCTCTTGCTTAGTTTTATTTCCGGGTATATGCTTTCCACGTTTATCTGCTTCAACTATCACCCCGGCTTGTCTTTTAGCCAAAACTGCTTTAACAACGGATTGAGAGATACATAAAGTATTCAAGAGCATGCTTTTGCAGATTACTATTTTTTTACCATCTACAATAAACGAATATTTTAAAGTATGTGTTCTCAATTTTGATTCGTCAATGATCTTGATTTTTGTCTTGCTGGGGGTTTTGTTTCAATACAGGTTGAGATAAATCGACATTTAACATTATAATCTTTGTTTTCATCCTAATATAGATGAAAGATTTCCTTCAGTTTCGTATCTGAAATTTTGGAACCGCATTTCAAACAACAAGTACATGATGCTTTTAGTGTTCTTCCAGGTACTATTTTACCTTTCTTGCTAACGTATGTGTTCCCACCAGCGTAATTCCGTTTTCTTTTGTTTATAACCCATTCAGACAGTTTTGGACGCGCTTTCTTCCTTTCGGTTTTATAGTTGCTTTATTAGAAACTTTTCTTTTCTTCAATAAAATACTTTTATTTATATTTTCAATAGCATCATTGTGACTTGAAAGTGGAGCTACAACGCCAGTGTTTCATGCTCTGTTGCTGTATGTAATAGAAAATGCGTTTCATTGTTAGAATTGTCGCTTCTATTTGTGTCTGTTGTTTGGTTAATAATTTTCGTCTTTCTCTGAATCATCTGAATCAAAGTCGCTGAAATCATCATTTTCTAATACGCATGTTTGTAAATTTTAATGAGAGGAATTACTAGGCATATTAATATCGGTATTGTCTGGTAGGTCAATTAGTAATAATATTATGCATTTCAGTTATATTTTGGGGGGAAGACGGAATAGCCGAGGAGTTATTAGTATTGCCTGGTGCACTTAAACTTTGACAGGGCAGTATAATATACAGGGTGTAACAAAATAAGTGTAAAACATTTCAGGGGGTGATTCTTCATCGTAAAAGAGATAGGGTCTTTCATATAAAGAAACTTCATTGGAGCATCCCTTGTTAAGATACAGCTCCTTAAAAGGGGTACATAGAATTTGTTTTTCATTTTTTTACAAACACTAAAAAAGTTACAAAATTGAAATTAAGGTGACAATTTTTACTATCAGAAATACACTTACTCAGTAATTTATTTGGTTTACCCCATGGTTGTAATGGGTGGAAAACGCAACCCCTAAAATTTATTTCCAATGTAACTTTTTGTCTTATTATTTGTTTGCCATTTAAAAATTTATTTCCAATAGCTTATTTCATTCTAAACAAAAAATGTCTCTTGAATTTTTTGCATTAACCAGTTTGCAGAAAAGAATTATTTTACAAACAACTACAGAGATACATCGTCATAAGACGAAAATGCGAAACTAATTTATCTAGTAGGCTGCTATTAGTGATAGTGACAATTAAATTGTTATCACGCTGTCAGTTTGTAAATTTTTGAAATTGAATTAATAATTGTGTGTCGTTGTTCTGTTCTTAATTTGTTAGTTTAATAATTCACTTGTTATTAAAATGGCATACACATATGCGGAAATGGCTGACATGCATTACGTTAACGGTCTGTCGCAGGGTAATGGGTTAGACGCTTGCAGAAGGTATGCTGAAATGTATCCTCTATGGCAGCTTCCTTCATATAGAATATTTGCCCAACTTCATCAACGATTACGAGAATATGGTTCATTCGAAAAAGGAACGCAGGATTGTGGTCGCCATCGAGAAGTTAGAACACCACAGCTTGAAGAAGCAATACATAATTTGGTTGAAGAACAACCCACTAGCAGTACTAGAAAGATTGCTTTCGAGTTAAATGTTTATCATATGACGGTATTTCGAATTTTAAAGGAACAACTCTTATACCCCTACCATCTACAACGAGTACAGGCACTGTTACCGCGAGATTTTCCGAACCGTCTTGAATTTTCCAATTGGATGCTGGAAATGATCAGAAGAAATCCTGACTATCTGAAGACGATCGAATTCACAGACTAATGTGCTTTTTCTCGGGACAAGATTATTAATTTTCATAATAACCACATATGGGTTGATGAAAACCCTCACGCTATTGTCCAAGCTAACCATCAAGAACATTTTTGTCTTAACGTGTGGGTCGGAGTTATTGGATATTATTTAATTGGCCCTCATTTTCTAACTCCTCGATTAAATGGTGAGGCATACACTCAATTTTTTAAGACTGCTGGAGGAAATTCCTTGTGGTATCAGAAGGGTTATGTTTTTTATCCATGATGGGGCTCCCGCCCATTTTAGTCCAGCAGCACGTCAGCAATTAACTCAAACATATCCAAATCATTGGATAGGTCGAGGATGACCACAGAATTGGCCCGCTCGATCCCCGGATTTGAATCCTCTCGATTTCTCTACTTCGGGCCATTTACAGAGTTTGGTTTATCCTACTCCTGTTCGCGATGTAGAGGAGTTAAGAAACCGCATCATCGATGCGTTCAGGGTAATTAGAGAGACTCCAGGAATATTTGAGCGAATACGTGGCTCAATGCGCCGACGTCTAGACGCATGTGTAATGACTGAAGGTGGACATATTGAACATTTACTATGATTTCTACATGTTGTATGTTTGGTATTAATAAATTAGTTTTGTTTATTCATATTTAATCAAACTTTGATGCAGGTAGTAACTACAAAATAACAATAATAATCCAGTTCGCATTTATGACGATGTATCTCTGTGGTTGTATGTAAAACATTTTTTTTCTGCAAACTAGTTAATTTTGGGCAAAAAATTCAAGAGACATTTTTTGTTTAGAATGAAATAAGCTATTGGAAATAAATTTTTAAATGGCAAACAAATAAGACAAAAAATTACATTAGAAATAAATTTTAGGGGTTGCGTTTTCCACCCCTTACAACCATGGGGTAAACCAAATAAATTACTGAGTAAATGTATTTTTGATACTAAAAAATGTCATCTTAATTTCAATTTTGTAACTTTTTTAGTGTTTGTAAAAAAATGAAAAACAAATTTTATGTACCCCCTTTAAGGGGCTGTATCTTAACAAGGGATGCTCCAATCAAATTTCTTTATATAAAAGACCCCATCTCTTTTACGATGAGGAATCACCCCCTGAAATGTTTTACACTTATTTTGTTACACCGGGTATGCTAAACTACCATCAGTATTATCAAGAGTACATACATTTTGAGAGTCAGAGGTAGTTGATGCAACCATATCATTATTACCCATTGACTTCGGATCTTCTCCATCCTCGTAAACGTTTTGCAACACTGTAACAGTAGCGTTATCCATATCTGCATCAACTGTAAAAAGCAAAACTGCTATAAGCGCAAGAAATACAGTTGCAGATGAATCTAATACAGTAAAATACAGGTTAAATTATTTCAAATCAATCATAGATCTATCAAACCTTGTATAATAACACAATTAATATTTGTTGTTGTATAACAGTTTGCTTTATAACATATTAGTAAATTGCATAGAATAGAACCGTTTGTGTTTTGAGTTATTCTAGGCTTAAAAATTATAGTTCTAGCGTATGAATCTTGTAATACCATCCGTTCTCTGTAAATTCCCAAAACTCGATTTTCAAGAATCCGACGTAAACAGTAAACGCATGTTTACTTTCTTGTTGCAACCGAGTCCCTTTGTTCTGAGTTGTTCTAAGTTTAGAATATGAATCATGTACCAACATCCGTCTTTCAAATCCGAAAAAAAAGTCGTTTTTCAGTACCCACCGTACTTATCCTATTACATGTAAGCATGTATTTGCTCTTAACGGCGGGTGCTGAAAAATAACTTAGAACAAAAGGTCTCGGTTGGAACAAGAAAGAAAACACTGTTTCTTTTTATGTCAGGTTCTGGAAAATCGAGTTTTGCAAGTTTAGAGAAAACGGATGGTGATACAAGATTAATAGGCTAGAATTACAATTTTTAAGCCTAAAATAACTAACACGTTGCATGTTCCACTGAAACAAGAAAAATAGTATACGCTTACTCTTGGTCTTGTAAGCTGTTTTTCACTCTTCGAACTTATAATTTAGCTTACAGATTTAATCCTTTACAATAATGTTTGGAACAACTAGAACAATCTATAGAAGCATTGAAATGATCGATTTTCGAAAAAAAGGGGTGCCAGCTAACACGTTTTATTCGATAACAGTTTAGAATGAAGCAGTATCGCTTTGGAACTATGGAGTACAAAGGCAGAACAATCTGGAACAATTTTTAAAATTATAAATTTCTAATAAGAGCGAATTTATTCAAACCCATTTGTAAAATGTAGGATAAATCAATTTGTGATATCAGAATTAATTGTATGTATTTGTTATCTTTAATACGTTTACAGCGATTAGAAATGTCACTTTATTGACATTATACAGTAGTTCTGTATGATAAACACGATGATTAACTAGCATCTGGTAATAATGATTCAACGAGAGTTCAATAAAAATGTTATTGTAACTGACTCATTTAGATAAAGCACGTTACTCATAAACATTTAATATAAAGACAGTCTCAAAATAACCATATGACCTAATTTTTACATTAATGTCATCTTTGCATAATGAATATGACGATTTATTGTACACTACCACATTGAAACTCTCCATAGAGAGTTTGGAGTTTTGACTCTACCAATATATGTTTCTGAATTCTTCATAATATTTCTAGCAAAGTCAGCGGAGTTGACAAAGAGTTGTCAAAAAAACATTGTCCACTTGCAGAAGAAACCACGATCTTTCAAATAGTTCAATTAAATAAAATCTAAGGATTCTCAGACCGCTCGCACAGTTTAATTTTAACCGTAACAAGTTTTGTTCCTTCTATAATCAGCACAATTAGCAAATACGCATATAAAATTCGAAGGAAGGTAGTTGTGTGATCAATCGTATTCGTATGTCAATTGACCATCTAGCATACCAACAGGTAGATACTGTCTTAGAGTTTATGCATTGTAAAATTTAATGTCTGTAGCCGTTTATATTTCGATCTGGGTAACTACTGCGTAATACATTTTTGTTTAAATTATACAGATTATCAACTATTGTCTACAAGTTATAAATGAATCAATTGTTAAAAGCTTTGAAATGTAAACTCACCACATTTTCATTCTATCATCATCAACCTGATAACAACGCAAACGAAGCGAAACTCTTTAACCTTATCTATAAGTGACATTTGAAATTTGCAGATTTGACACCACAAGGAATTATTTCATTTTACAAGTACCTGATGGAATACTATCATAACTTTTTTATACTTTAGCAAAAACATCAAATTAATACGGTTACAGTAATAAGCATTAAGCAGTTGGTTTTTTTAAACATTATTTATTGAATTCCTCTTTCGAGCATGGGCCAAAATTGACTGTAATTAAAACTGGTATCGGGAAATCCAACCCCAAGGAAGCGGTAATATAGACGAAGTAGAAGTTTATTTACAAGCATTAATATAAAATATTTTATTCATTTACTTTAAAATAAATAAATTATGAATTCAACAATTACCGAAAGTGAGGTTAATGTTCGTAATCTTTATGAAGCAGTTTTTTTTTATAGGACAAGATTAATTTAATTACATTAACCTCGGTAACCAACCTTAATGTACATTGAACATACTAAGAGTTTTTGTTCTGTAAATATAACTATACAAGTACTTTACGAAGAAAACAATTTAGAAAATGATATATTGTATTCATAACAAATCTGTATATATTAAATTAAAATATTTTGTAGATTGTCATAATATATGGTTAATTTATAATGTGCGATGTTAAAACTAGGTTTTTTAGTTATCATCACTTTCTAACGCAGATGCTTCGATGTCACCGTCTACTTAAAGAATTAACGGTTGTCATCCCACATGGCTAAAACTTGCTTGTCACCACAACTATCCCTTTCTTTTGCATACCCCTAAACCATTTCTATTTTGGGTTGAATTGGCAGTGATATGGAAATAAACGGAGAACTTCGTGTCCATGATTTCTCAAAAATTCTACTTTGTACCGCTTGTCTTTTCTGTGTAATTTTACAAAAACTAACAATTATGCTTTAAACATCTGTGAATTATGTTGCATGTTTTATATGTAGTCAACCATTGTATTATATCGGCCTTATTCTCAATCAAAATTGAGTGATAAGATGCATTGTCCTCCATAATTAGCGATGGTTCTTCTAAATTATTCACTAAACGTTCTACCCACTGTAAAAGCATGTCCTCGTTCATTTCGCCATGATAATCATTGTTTTGAAATTTGAAAGCAAATAATAAAAAGATACCTGATACACACCCTACCTCTGAACCTACATGCGCAACAACAGATTGTATCCCACCATAACCTCATGGTTTACTTACGCTTTGTACATCTTCCCATGATTTTATTGGATTTTCTTTTGAAAACAACTGTTCGGTCTCTTTGTCACGCGTTTTCGTGGTTAATTTTAAGTTATCGTAAATTCAATGTTGTAAATCAAATAGTAAAGCTGTCACCCCTTGTCCAATTGATTCTGCTATAAAACCTCCTTTGTGCATGTGAAAATTAAGTTGAAAAAGGGGTAGTGAAAAACACTCTCTCATAGACATCGGAGCGAAATGGTTGTTCGTTCGGTAAGTGAGTTAGTCATTAGTGCCGCCTTTATCGATAAACCCCTAAAAAACACAGTGAAAGTACAAACCTAACACGTACTATAATTCGCATACAGTCCACTTAATTGAAGAGTAGTAACTACACCTTAGAACAATAGAGCAACGCGGAGGTAAGTCCATATACAAAATTATAAGACGCCCCGCGCAGTAAACAACAACGATGTTTAATCCATAAAAACCACGTGTCATCAATATATTTCTTATATACTCTAAGAAATTTAATTCTAGCGTAATAAAGCTTAATTTTCCCATTAAAGCCTTGCGATTTCCCTGTTTTGAACTAAAAATTATTTCTTCCTCTCGAAGTTTCGTATTTAAAGCGTGCACAGTCATATACTTTTCTGTAATGAAAATAATTTATCATCGTCTCCTAAATCATTACAGCACTTTCTTCTCGGGTACATGGTGTATATGGTATCTTTAATACTCATTTTAACATATTCAGGGATGTCGGTTGTCTTGATCTTCTTACGATGTCTTTTTTCCTAGAACTAGTTATAATTGAGTTTACACGACTTCGAAATTTAATCCGTGCTACAGTATGCACAATATTTTTTAAAAAAGCAGCTACTTGCTGAAATACAAAGTTAAGAATTTTTAATTTATAGACAAGACATGAAACTCGTACCTCTAATATTGATTGCATTAAAATTGAAGAACCGTCATTCCGCTTCTCACTTTCAAAGTAATCTAATAGATTCAATATCATCTGTTGGGCTTGCGTACCTGAGGTTCTACCTTAAGGTGGCATTACAAAATTTACTTCTAATAAGAACTGATTTTCAACAAACTAATAATAAATATAAAGAATTGAAATAAACACGAAGAAAAATACAGCAAATGTTGGCAGATGTAAACAAAAAACTGACAAAAGAGTACGTGTTTGAAGTGCAAAATAATATTCTGATCTAATTTGCTAATCAAGATCCGACATACAATGCAGTAGTTTTAACTTTCTAATTCATTCACTAAAAGTTCAATTTGTATGTGTATTATAAAAACGTGTGCAATTGATTCCTTGTCTTTATTTTACTCATTACAAAATCGGAATATCTTTAAATACTTACTAGCATCAGTCACGTGACTACTTCTCCCTTGGTCTCGACTATAAATCATTCTGTTACAGCACAAGTGGGCGTAGAATGTAGAATATGTAAGAAAAAGAAAAATGTAACCCGAAAATGATCTTTTAGGAAGTTAGCTGACTCCTTATATAAGTAACTTGAGTGCACGTAACTGACAGGTAACTAATATAAGAAACACAGCTAATGAGTACATCATGCGATGAGTCAAACCTGCTGGAATATGGTAGAAATTCCAGAATCTGTGACGGATTGTGATTTTGATATACAAAAGCCGGTAAATAATGAAAGGGATTAATTCAAGATAAGTCATTCACCAATAGTTGGTGGAGCGCTACGAATTGTTTGTTCATAAAACACTTGTAGACAATTCTTTTGGTTGGTAAAAGACAAACTGTAATGAACGCTAAATTTTCGTGCAAGGTCGCGTCAGTTATATTTATTAAAAATAATATATTTTGAAGCTAATAAAGTAAAACTTCGACATATAAAAATTTATTTAAAGTAAATAGCAGTATACAATTAGTTTTATGTGTAAAATTATTTCCTAAATGGAACAATTTGGAGATGGAGATTTAATCAATAAAGTATCAGTCTTACAATGCAAAGCTCCGGAAACGCAAGTATAATTTGTTTAAACCCTTAGAGAGACAGTGTGTGATATTAGTAGATTAAGCTAGTATAAGGTTTGTAAAGAAAATTACTTGCAAGTGAATAATTTTATTTTGTACAATTTAGAAGTCAAACTTTGAATGATTTGAATCTTACAAAAGGTTTTCTAAGGGATCACTGATCAGTCACAATGATACAGGATACTAGGAAAGTATTTAAATTATACATATTACTCTTAAAGAAAATTTTGTAACTTGCATAGGAGAGGTTTTGGGGTTTCTAATTATTAACAGGAATTAGGTGAAGATTGTTTTAATGTTTAGTAGGGATGAAATGTTGTTTCTTTCTAGATTTAAGTTGTAAATTGCATTTATAAGCTTTCTTTATACCTGTGTGTGTAAATAAATTTCTTAGTTAATGTGTGTAGAAAAAAGATGTTTTGAATGTATCATAATTCAAAGGATTGTTTATACAAATTTTGTATCATTATAATGGTGATGTTGAAATTCATTTGTTTCCTAATCGCTGAGCTTGCAAGATAGCAAAAATAAATGAGGAACTATTAGTTTTGCTATAATATCTTCTACAATTAATAGAACCACTGTGATAATACAAATATGACGATTTTAAATAATCCTTTTACAAACAATCTTTTATATATAAATAAGAATTCGTAACAACTTTCTGTTACAAACAATATTTTAAATACAGGTTTTACAATTATTCTTCTCATAAACAATATTTTAAAGGTAAATATATTGAGTCCACATCTTCTCACAACACATATTCTAAAACATTTTCTACATTAGTCTCTACTAAAAAATCTTAAACATGTTAATCACTCATTAATTAAATTTTCCTTATAAATACCATATACAACAAGTACCCTTACAAGTCATCTAATTCAACATTCTTTCCCTTAAAAGCCGTGTTAAAGGTAACTGAATTTAGTATGGTTATCTCATATTATTTAACGAAAAATTCTGCATGTGAATTTGTTAAACCTTTAAAAATTAAATTAAATATACTTGCACACACAAGTTTAACTGTTAAACTTAAATACTTAATCTGACAATTGAGTCTTTTATAAGTCATTCAATTTAATCAAAATATTTTTATTGTTACCGTAAGCATTTTCTCGTTGTTGGTTTTAATTCACTAGCGTTGACTCTTTCAAAACATAGTAACTACCGTTGTTTTAAATAGTTCAATTTCCATTGCAAATTGACCCATTCTATAATACTAAACGATTTAAATCATATGCGTTCATTCTAATTAATAAACTATATCCTACCATAGTTTTAATTTGTTAAAAATACACATTTCAATATATTTTAGATAATTGTTGGCCGCCAAATTTATCCATTTTGCGTATGAATTTAATTACATAAACTCTTTAGACTGTTAATGGCAGTACACTCACTTCAACATTTCAACCAATACTAACTCTGATGATGTTTGCTTTGGATTTAAATAAGCCAAACTTCTCTGACGTAACTAATCTAGGAGGTTCTCAAATGTCCGCTAATGTTCACGTTTCTTTTCTGCAATTGCGAGAAGCCGGGTTTCGGGTTTATCCACCAATACCTTTGATATCTAACGTACGCTTTTTTCTAATAATTTAAACTGCTCAATAATTGAAGTTGGTTAAGTTAAGCCGTTTTCATTTAAAAACATCTCTTTTTGTTATTAACTAACTGTGAAAACCTTTTTAGAATATTTATACAGACTCCGCCGTTATTACATATAATTCACATTCTTTAAGAGTATTTTTATGCATTTGTACGTAAATTTATATAAAACACGATCGTTTAATTATGAATGAAAACTTTTATTATAACCACGGTTTATGCGTCAAACATATATTTCACAAATATGTTCTTATACAAATAAATGTTTAAACAAATTGGTTCTTTCTCCCATTTTCTGAAATTTATGAAGTAAAATCATTGTCATACAATACCTCGCTTTGGGGCGGTACAAAAAGAGGTTCGTGAAACAGATACTTGTGGTTTGTAAACTTGAAATTATTCACCTGCCTTTGTTTTTCACTTTGCTTGGCTAGCTCAACAAACTTTACGGAGTTTTCAAAATGAAATAAAACGCAGCAATATGACAAAGCATTTATACAATATGAAATATCTTCTTTCATACAAAAGCATTTACAACACTTTCTCTCAAACATAAAATAATTTCTAAGAAGCTTTTGTCGCAAAATATTGTTGCTTACCTTATTTTACATTTACAGAATTAAACTTATTCTTTTGAGGATCTTTCACCTAGTTATAAATTAGTTCCACGCTGGAAAGATTTGTTTTGGCCAGAAAAATCCTTGATATTTAATCTATTAAAGGACAGAGTATATCGAACTCTGAACACAAAGTCCTAGTAAAAGAATCTCTCAGAAAGAAAAAAAAATTATTAGGATTATCTTAAACTAGATCTAAATACTTCAATATTAGTTAAAAATAAATCTAACAGTGATACTTGAAGTATCCACAAAACGTTTCACGTAATTAAAAATTTTCTTATTTTAAATTGATCACCAAATCAGCAAGTTTTTCCAAATTAAAATTCTTGATTTCCAACAGCCATTATCAAAGTAGCTTTTTTGGGTTAAATCTTCTTTTAAATTATTTAATACATCTTTAAAAATAGCTTTATATTGAAGAATTTTTGTTTTTTCTTCGTAATTAATAATTCCATTTTTGTATGTAGTTTGGGTTTAAAAACATCACTTCAATATTCATTGCAACCTCGTAACTATGTTTACTGCATTCTTCTATATAACGCAACAGCTAGCGCTTTAAAATAACATTTGTTGATCTACCTTAAGCATCGACTATATCGGATCAAATTTAATAAATGAATTCCCCTCGAAACGATAAGCGCTTCTTTATATACAAATTGTCTATTTTCGAGAATTTTACTAGTATAATCTCGAAGATTATGGTGTAAGGTTTCCCGGAATACCGAATTAGTATATCAAATTTCGACATTTTATTACCTTCTTATCTGTTCTAGGTATCCGTGACGCGTTCTTTGTCCATGTTTCTCATATACTATTATTGCGGCGTCGCATACTAATGCAAAAGATAATCGATTATTCCAGGGATTTTGCAGGTTTTTTCGATGTTCAAACTGCTTCTTGGAATAAAAATGTTTATTTAATTTTATACGTAGTTTTAAATACCGATGACTCATATTCTAGAAAGTTCTTTATTTAGAATTAATTGCTACAATTCACGGGTTCATTAATTTAAACTGTGATTGCGTTTTATAGTAATTACACGAAATTATTTACATTTCTGCGTAAAGCCCGTTTTATGCTATTGACAGCAAATTTGATCAAAAATGTATAGATTTGCATTCGCTTCGAAATGCGTTTTACGGTATCGTACAATATACATATCCAATTTACGTTACTTGCTATTTATTTACAATTTGCTTATATCATACAGGGTGATTATTTATACACGCGCAATTTGCGTTTTTGCATTGTACATCAATGAATAAAGCTACGCTTGTATTATACAGGGCGTAACCATGAATTTACGGAAACTCCATTTTTACCGGATTCTATTATATTTTAGTGGGATTTATTTAATTAGGGTTTCAATGACCTCTAGTGACCCCTTATCACGTCAAAAATATATATATATATATATATATATATATATATATATATATGATTACATGAATTATAAATTTTCCAACATCAATTGCAGCATCAACGCCTATGTGCTACTGCAATTAATTATAATTATTAAATAATTTAAGAACGGAACTTTAAAATTTTTTTCTTTTCAGGTCCAAATGTCGTCCTCTGTACCTTGTAATACTCGCCTTGTTAGTCTTAGCAGTTGTGTGCGTTATCGTGGCATATTTCCTAGGTGCATTTACAAAACACGATGAAGATGTATTAACTCCACCCAATCCTACGGCACCATTACCACCATCAAGGTCAACACTTCACACTTTTAGAAAAGCTGCTGTTTGTTCTGATGGTCCAGCTTGTGCGGAAATTGGACGGTAAGTGATTGTATTTCAAGCACTTTAGTATAGGATTGTTAAAATGTACGTAATATAGTCAAACAAAATGAACAATTTTGTATCCAATCTAAGCAGAATTTCTCTAAAGTACTGTAGTTGAAAGAACGAAGCTGCCTCAATATGTGATAAATTTGTAAATCAAAGTAAACTCGCAGACTATTTTCTTTATACTTGTTTCCAGATGTTACAAAACTTGTTTACAAACATAAAAACCCAGGCGAATGAAATTCATTTTGCCCCGACCACGAAAACCGCACCCGTTATCATCGGGGGAAAACACATATAAACTGCTCCGAATAGACTAGAAATTTAGTCCTCGTCGATTCTTATCCGGGGAACAGCCTCTAGTAGCATGCTTGTAATTGTTATTCAAGCTTCTAGTATTACTCTACGTAAAAGCTTACGCTAATTACTACACGCAACCAGTGATTTTCTTATCCTAGTTAATTAATATACATTATTTCTCATTATACCGTCGGTGATTTTTATCCCGGTTGCACGTTACACTCCATCTCTATACAATTAGTGTTATTGTATCCTGGTGACACAAAATTATACTATTCTTTTACACGGTCAATAATTACATTCTGGAAACCCACAGCATCGCCCCGACAACACTGTCAGCCAGCTAGAACTTGTCAGCAGATACACGTCGTGCTACAATGGGCCGTGTAAGCATCAGCTCTGCCATCGTCGCCGACAATCACTTTTTGAGTGCCTGTATTTTCTTTTGAGCTAATAATAATCCTTTATTAGTCCGTAGTAACATATCCTTAGGTTAAGTTTGTATATTTAGTGCGAAATAGACTCTACGTTTATTCCCCGTTTGTTCTCATTGTGCTTATTAACACGCACTGTATCTTTTAATATAACCCAAAGATAAAAATATAACGGAGATTGTAACAGTAAAATTTGTACGAGTCAATACGCACGGATCAGACAGAAACAGGAAGGACAATTAAGTATGGACCTGCACGAATCAGAATTACGTATAAAAAGATAAAATAAATTTAGAAAGATCGGGCTAACTACAAACGCGGAGAGTAGGGGGGATTCACATAGACAAAAAAGTTTATCGCCAACGATTTTCTACGTACCATAGAAATGAATAAAAAGTTCCATATAAACAAGCAAAAAAATAAATAAAAGGTTCCTATTTAAAAAAATCAAATTATACTCTACGGACAAGGAAGGTTCCAACAAATTAGGGGTAGTAGGTACTAGAAGGCGGTGGTCGGAAATCTTTTCCCAAGAGATAGTAATTGTGCAATAAAAGTAATTTCTATTAGTGCTAACGAGGATTGATAATACGGATCTAAATTGTGTCGCAGAATATCCAATTGTTGCGATTCCGATAAGGGAACGGTCAGTCGTAAAAATGAACTTTTCATTGTCGCCACATACAAGTCAATGGTCTCAATAGGACTCATAGTTCGGGAATTTATTTAGTCCATTAAGCGTTTGTTTTATCAACAAGTAGAAATTCGGTCTTCAGTAAATCGATAACGTTTTACCAACATGTAGGCGAACTTTGATGCGCCCGAAATATGAGTAAAGCCTTCCCTGTAAGTAATTCAGAAGTAAAAAGACAAAAAATTTTGCATACAAATATTATGAGAAACGCTAAGTTCATTTATACGTATCAAAAAATTTGGGAGAGATTCTTCACCAGAGAATGAGAATAATTTAGTAATAGGATACCATTTAGTAGAAGCTATAGAATTGGTAACAACAGAAGTATCGATTTCTGGTTTGGAATCCGAAGAAAGATAAGGAACTTCCTCAGTAGACGTAGCGGAATTGTTAACATTTTGTGGGCTAGAAGCGGCAGCAGCCTACTGAGAAAAATCAGAAAAGGTGACACGCTTAAAATTTTTAACGGTCTTCTCGACATCGGAACGAATGATTTGTAGAGCAAACAGAAATTTATTTTTTATTAGGGCTTCCTCATCGGATTTAGACGTCATTAATTCACAACGCCGCTGAGTGTGTACCCATAAGGACCGTAATCGTGCAAACTTACTGTCAGTTATATCTCCAGCGAATTTGTCAGAAAATGATCCAAGTTCCGTATGTGCGCGTTGAATAGCCTCACGATCGTCTTCAGAAGCGATGGTATAAGCAATTTTCGTAAACAACTGGTTTGCCTCTGTCTTACGAGCGTTATGGGTGACTTTACGCAACCCCTCTACTTTAATATCCGGGTCGAACCCACGAAACGATAGTTCATATTGCAGCTCCTGATTCAATAACCTATTTACATCAAATGTCTAAGTAACCATCGTGAAGAAGAAGTAAAAAAAAATAAATAAATTTAAAAAATAAATAAAAGAGAGTAACCCATCAGGAATAACAGAATAATATATTAAGATAGAATTCCATAGAAATTATTTTCAACGGTCGATTTGGATGAGCAGCTACAATAACAAATATCTTGAGGAGTGAGTAGAATGAACAATCGATAATATACAACAGACAGAGAAAAGTATAAATGAAGCGTTGGATAGAAGTCACGTAGCATGTACACATGTATTTGTGGAGGACGTCTACAATATCGATTTTCTGTAACTCAAGTGGGGTTCTAAAGGAGACAACAGATATGCGTAGAACGGAGATAGACAGCTGAGTGGTGGCGCGTCTGAACGGGGGAAAATTCTATCATTGGTCGATGGCGAGCAGTTTTCAAGAAATGCGCGATCGTTACGGTGGTGAACTAAATTCTAGATAACAACACGACGAAAGTGGGAATTTTGGAGAAGTCAGTGTTCGTTACATTAAAAATTTTAAGAATCGGTTTCGAAAACAAGCTTTTCGCATGAAACGGGTTCCACTGGGGGTGAAATAATATAAATAAACAAACGAGGATATTAAAGTTCTTTCTTTCGGCTTAGATCTGAATACGGGTTCAGACCTACAAGAATAGTAGTAAATGCTATTATCAATTATTAATGTTCAGTAAAGTTGCATTAACATCCTATTAGAAACTATAAAAGCTGCAGTAGCGGACCGCTAGTTATAAAAGTGATTGCACGAGTTGGTGCTTATTTAAATAAAAGGTGCCGTTACTACGACAAAGTTAGTAAATGGATGGATGATATTTGGGGTAAGCAGAACTGAAAGCAATTTGTATGCGTAAAATATCTGGTATGGAATGTTACTGTTGAGACGAAGCTAATATCTTGCGAAGAACAGAAGTGGTAGCGAAGATATTAGATGGTGGGGATCTGCGGATGCTGGCCTCAGCGTAGTAGATGGACACATCGTCAAGGGTTTCTGGTAACCATCTCCAGCGGTGACGAGGAGTGAAGGTGTCTCCAGGTACTAAATTTGAATTTTCTGTTTTTATATAAACATTTGTGGATATTTTTGTGTTGTGTGTTTGACTTATTGGTGGCGTATTTATTGTTTTTAAAACTTGTTCAAAAAGGTACACGTGCAGGACAATTTAATAATTTTGAGTATTGAAAAAGGGTTTATTGATGACATATAAAAATTTATTCAGGCTATAAATTGTGGTTGTAAGGAGTAAACGGGTCTGTTAATTTGTTTTCAATAATGCAAGGTTTAAAAAGCATTTACTAAAAAAAAACTGGGTTATAATGAGCTCACAATACACCAGTATGAAGTCAAATTAGGGTTATAAGTGGGACCCATCTACTACTATCTACTCGAATTTGTTTAAAATCAATTAAAAACCAAGGACTTTAAAGCATTCAGTAAATTGAGTTGGTAGTATTTGTACCAAACCGTTTGTACTCATGTGTAAATATTTTATCTGTTAATATGTGTAAATAAAAGGGTTGTATGGTTGTTGTATTATTTTGGTAATTTCATTTGATGGTGTGTGAGTGTGAGAAAGGTATGTATGTAAAAATAGGCATTCAAGAAGAAGCCGATTGCTGAACTAGCCAGAGTGAGCAGAGAAATTCGAAGGCGTCCAAATAAAAGGGTAAGAAATTTTTTTTTTAAATTTTATGACGGCCCAACGCCGGGGCTCGAATTTTGGTGACTACCACAGCAATTTTATGGCACCCTATCTGTGTGGCGAGAAATGATTTTTTGAAGGTCCACAGCAATTTTATGACGCCCAATTCGTGGCGCTCGAATGATTTAGGAGAAGGCTCGAGTGTTCTCAGAGAATACACGGCAATATATATATATATATATATATATATATATTTATATATATATATATATATATATATATATATAGAGCGCTAATTACCTATGCGTTATATGTACATTTGAATGTTAACTAAATAGTAGAGTCGTTTATTGAATGTGACATGATTTTCTAATAAGCGGTCGTGGGTTTAAATAACCTTTTAGTGGTTTGTATTTTCTGATGGAATACAATTATGTGACGTCAATGACATGTTAAAAAGAAAATTAATAAAAATACCCTCAGGGGCTGTAAGATAGACACGCTGCTATAATTAGCAAGATTAATGTATGTCTATCATTCTTCCAATCACATATAGTCCAGAACGAGAAAATTACCATGTATTGCTTATGAGAAGAACTTCCATGGTTTTTACATTGCGCATATATAGAAGGGTTTTTGTACCGTTGTAAACATCTTTTAGTACTATTGAAGTGACACCCACCCCCACCCCTCTCACTACACAAATTTAATCTTTTTCTCAAACTGACAACACAATTTTGCAGCACTTTTCCACGATTCTTTGCTGCAATTTATGCAAATTATTTATTGGGGTTCTGAATATCATATTCACTGTACCCTTACGCACGCATCTAGTCGCATACACGCACGCCCGCGGTCACGTTCGGATTCACGCGTGCACACCCGGACGCACGCGCGTAGATACGCAATCTTTGAATTAGTCTAATTCATAATCACAGGATTCAACAAAAATTACTGCGATCATACACTAAACTAATCCGAAAATTTAGGTATTCAAAAAAAGACTTAACATTTTTACAAACGGATTTTAATACCCGAGAAAAACTACTTGTGTAAAATATTCGAGACCGGTTAAGTTGGCGTATTATTGACTACGGTAGATTACGAGAAATCACAGATAAAATTTACGCCTTTGTCTATTTGTATTTAACTACTCCAATATAAAGACGGATATCTAAATATATCTAATATATCTAAATTATACCTAAAAAAACAAAAGATTAAATTAAGTAAGGATGTAACAAAAGGATTACGTTTTAAAGTTACCTTAAAATCAACGGAGAAAAGTGATCAGTAGTAGGGTGCCAGCGGTTTGGACTGTAATTGGAATTATCAGCGGATACGCAATTCTAATAAACCGTGGGAATGTAAATAGAGGAAACAAGAAAACCTCAACGAAATGCTACACTGAAAATCTAAAACGCGTTTAACGGGGATAGTAATAAAATCGAGGCAAAAGTTAGGTGAGAAAAAATGGGGCTAAAAGTTAAATAAGAAAATCTGGGCAGAAAGTTCAGTCAGAGAAAATGGAGGTTAAAAGTTAAATAAGAAAATAGGGGTAGAAAATTAAATAAAAAAATTGAGGCCACCTAGGTTGAGTACGGCACTGTTTGCTTTGTATGTTATTTTTCTAGGCTTTCATGCGAATGAGCTATTTAGTGGTTATTGTTTTGATTAAAACTAAAGTTAGGTGAATTCTGTTGTTTCATTTCAAACCTTCTCGTCTTAACACCATATTCCAGTGTGAATTTGGGTCACATGATAACAACACGACGTAGGTATCGTCGAGCCACTGAAACTAGATGTTAGACCATGGAGCCCGGTGTGCCGTTTAGAAAGGGCGTTTGGGTCAGTCCTCATGGCGGTTTCACTACACTACTACCAGAAATAATTTAGTATCGCCAAATAATAAGAAATTTGCAGTTACCAACAGTATCATAATTCCGAAAATGACGTTGGGAAAGGCTTAGGTTGAGCAAGAATGTTTAACAGTGCCAGGGTTAAGAGTTGGTGTCATTCTGGGAATGGGTTTCATTAGTAAGATGTCACAGCATAGAAATTCTCGTGGACCATTCCCTTCCAGGAGTCATATAGATGGAAGCTCTTGAAAATCACATATGGAGGCAGTAAAGTACCATCAGCAGACTCACGTACCATCACAGTAGTGCAGTCAGAATATTTCACCTCGCGTATCTAAACTCCTCGTTTCTCTCCCGAGTCGTCGGAGTGGTTCGACTCATCATACTTGAATATATGTGACCTTGGAAGATCTTTGATAACAATTTCTAAATCAATGTAAAACGCATTCAGAGTATCTTTAGACAACGCTGCCCATGGTATTTATGTTAGTTGTTTTTGAATATCTTGACAGTTTCACCTGTCCAAATAATATTTCGCCATCACTCTTATGTCCATGAGACAAGGGAAAACCCCAGTCTCCTAATTTTGACGCTGATATAAGAATTGATAATTCCGCGCCTTCCGTAAAAATCGTTGGACGACCTTGTCTGCTTATGTGTTTTCCCTTATATTTATTATAAAGTGCTTCAAAAGAGATGCCAAACTATCTTGAAGCTTCTGAAATTAGGCACACGCCTTCCACCACTGCGTGCAATGCGTCCTCTAGCTTATCAGGACTATAGTTAATATATTGTCTATTCCCCAGTAGAATTTTGGGACACGAAGCATTTCTGCAAAGAACAAACGAGAATTGAGGTAAAATTTTATATCTCCTTGTTTATTTCTCCTGAATATAAAGTGCGACAACATTGATCAGAAGGGGCAACATTTATCATGCAATCAATGATGCCCTACAGTTTCATCAAAGTTGTCCCGTGAAACAAAAATATTTCTACAAAATCTATTTACTTAAATTTGAAACGGATGTTTATGAAAAATGCTCCTTATGGGTATGAAGTTTCTCAGCTTTAATAAATGAAGCAAAAGACGTGCAAATGAAATCGAAATATTTGTGATCATATACGTGTTGCTCAGCGTGTCTCGACTATTGAGAACATGCTATGGTCTCAACTAGTTGGCGCAACTAATGAGCCGGCTGGCCACACAATGTCAAGGTCGTACTAGGGAAGGTAGCGGGGCAATTACAAATCAAGTATTTTGTGAAGTTTCGATCAATGTATACCCCTATTTAAAGTATTCCCATGTTACGGTATTTAGCAAACAAATAACTGCAAATGAGTAAAATAGCAAAACTTTAGTTGGTCCCTCGAGCTCGATTTTTAGTTTTTCTGAGCCTACAGGCAAGTGGCTAAAATTCAACACAACCCAACTTAATTTTGGTTATTAATTTAGAAAACTGTATACAGGTCTTCAGTCCTAGAACTGGTTGGACGCGTACCCTCATTGTTTCCTAGTCTGAACCAACCTACACATCTCTGCTTGTAATATATCCCGTACTATTCCCCAGAAATGCCTTAAAACGTATCATCTCCTGTTCTTCTATTTCTCCTATTTTTTTCATTTTCCACAGATATCTTTATTTCTCTACTATTACTACAACCTATTTGTTATTAACTGTGTCTGACCATGCTACCATCCTCATACATCTGAAGCACAACATTCCAGAAGGTTTCTCTCTTTCTGTCTGCTTTTCCTACTACCCATATTTCATAGATGTACTGTTCTGTGCTCCACACTATGCTTTGAACAGTTTTCTTCTTGTATCTATGTTCGTTGTCTTTGAACATAGCTGCTGTTCTTTCTTGTTTGATGCAGTTCGGTCACCTTCTATTGTTTTACAGTTATATACCTTATTTCCTTGATATATATATATATATATATATATATATATATATTATATAGGGGTGTTAAGCAGTTTTTGACTGCCAAGTTCTCCAGCACCTGAACCTTTGTCGAATTAAGTTTTTCCAATTTATCCTTTTGCACTATCAACATTAGTTGAACATATTTCACAACCAACACCTGTAGTTGTCTATAATAATCATCAGATTTAAAAGCACTTATTTTTTCGTCATTGGGTTTTACATCTTGAAACTGGTTGGACTTGTCCCTCAGCTTATTTATGTTCTGAGCTAGTCTACACAGTTCCCTGCAATTTTCACAATAGTCGATATACATTATAATTATATTAAAGACCGCTATGCTTGCGGCCACGTCCCCACCTGAAGGTACTACACTGGGTTCAAACGCGAAAATATAAACGTGCTCCTAATTATTCTAACTTCAAAATTAATACATCCTAAATAAAAATCTAACAATTAAAACAAAAACTTAAAATAGGGTTTGAATGATGGTATCCCTAGCGTTGATTTGGAGTGTGCCCGATCATCATCATTTTGTTTTCGACCTTACTTAAGGTCGGTTTGACGCAGCTCTAACTTCTTTTCTAATCTGTGCTAATCTAAAAAAGCTCTACATACCCTTCACAACCTAAATTTCTAATAATTTGACTAATATAGTTTGGTCTAGATCTTCCTAAATCCTTCTATCTATTTCCTATCCAGCTGACTCTACATAGATATTAGCAACCTGATGGTTGTTAAAGAACTCTAACATGTTTACATGATTACCATTTATAAGGAAATGAAATATAACCTGGTTATCCGCTTCAAAAATGAAAAGTGTTAAATAATATGTTATGGTAAGACTTAAGCCACGAATCGCTGCCAACATGCCAGACCGCTACCTAATTGTGAGTTATGTCATGGTGACGTTTATTAAATTATATTGTTGCGATCCACTATTAGGCAACCCGTCAAACATACAAACGCCCGGGGCACAGCGTATTCTTCAGCATTCGAGAATCCTTCTACAAAGTTCTAGATAATGAGTCATATCTTAATGCAGGGTATATATAAGGCCGCTTATGAATGTAAGAGTTAGTCTATTCTTGAATGTCTAATATAAATTATATCGTTGTAAAGTAAACGTAGTTGAGTTTTTAGAATATATACATAAATGATATGCTGTGTCTAATGTGCATGCAGCTTGCAGTATACATAAATAAATAGAAGTGTATAAACAAATAGTTGTGTTAGTGTGGTTATTGGACCTAGGGTAAAGAAGTTAGTTTAAGAAGATATTAGTGCTTGTAAATTCATTAGTGTAATAGTGCTTCATTGTTAAGTGGACTGAAAACATCTATAAATAAGGCATATACTGTTAAATAGACTTGTGAACAGTGAGTAATAAAGACCATTATTATTACTTGTTTTAAATTAAAGAAACGCGGTAGTAGTAGCCCGTTACACTGGTGTCAGGCTGTGTTGGGTGATTAATTAAGTCTAAAGACATTTGAGTAGTTTGTATATGCCAGTGACAAGAAGTCAGAGTAAAATGGAAGCAGAAACTTTAATGAACTTCCTTAAGGATTTTAAATCCGAAATGCAAGTGACACTTAGTGAAAATGCTGAGAAAATGGAGGAGAGGTCGGCTAAACTGGAAGTGACACTAAATGAAAAGTTTACTGAAAATGCCGCAAAAATAGATGAAAAGTTTACTGAAAATGCTGCAAAAATAGATGAAAGGTTTACTGAAAACGCTGAGAAAATGGAAAGGTTAAGTGAAAATGCTGCCAAAGTGGAAGAAATGTTGAATGAAAGTACAGCCACGTTAGAACAAAGATTAATGGAAAGTTCCATTGCATTGAAAGAAGATTTTACTGAACAAGTAAAAACAGTTGAGCAAAAGTTGGACAGTAAATTGGTAAAATGGAAGAAGATATGATGAGGCTGCAAGAACAAGTGATTTCACTAACAACACAGCCACTTGAAATAGCAAACCAAGTTGTAAATC
Source organism: Platerodrilus igneus (assembly GCA_036346225.1). Lineage (NCBI taxonomy): Eukaryota > Metazoa > Arthropoda > Insecta > Coleoptera > Lycidae > Platerodrilus > Platerodrilus igneus. The sequence continues at coordinate 646,275 of JARFIW010001349.1, read as the reverse complement.
AGAACATTCCAGAAATAAGAACCATGGAAAGAAGCGAGTCAATATCGTCTAAATTTAAAGTGAAACCACCCACGTTCGATGGTAAAACACCTTGGCCCACATATTTGAAACAATTTGAAGCTGCTGCAATAGCCAACGGTTGGTGCAACAAAGAGAAGGCTATCTCCTTAATAGTGGCCTTACGGGGGGAAGCTCTTAACATCTTACAAACGATTCCCGATCACCAGAAGAATGATTACGGTCTCTTAACATCGAAGCTTGAGATGAGATATGGAGATGCTCACCTTCAACAGGTTTACCACGCACAAGTTAAAACCGCTCGCAAAAGACAAGTGAAAGCCTGCAAGAATTCGAAGCTGACATTGCCAGGTTAGTTAGATTGGCATACCCAACGGCACCAGACAGCTTCCTCGAACAACTTGCTGTCCAAACATTTGTGGATGGCGTTAAGGATGGCGAAATACAGCAAGCGCTAAGACTAGCACGGCCAAAGATGTTGGATGACGCACTGGCTCATGCGCTTGAATTTGAAGCAGCTAAGCAGACATCACACAGAATGGGTCACAAAGTTCGGTCTGCCTTAGAGGAACCTGATCAAGCGCAGAACAGCATACATGAAATAATCAACCGTGTGGAAAAGCTTGAAAGACAACGACCGCGGAGATGGGGTCTGCGATGCTGGAACTGCGGCGAAGTTGGTCATATACAGAGACTCTGCACTCAACCAAAAAAACAACCGGTTGAGCAGCAGGAAAACTAAAGCAAGTCGACGTAGGGGGGCGAACGTCGACAGCACAACGTAGTGCCCCGGAGATTATCATCCGTGCTGCATCGTCGGTGGAAAGTCTGGACAGCATTTATATCGATGGTAGAATTAATGGTAGGGTGTCCGATTACTCGTGGATACAGGAGCGACAAAATCTATTGTGAGACCAGATTTGGTTGGTCGTGGAAAAGTGCTACCTGTATCGGTGTGTCTTCGAACGGCAAGTGGTGAGAAAATTTGTACTCACGGAGAGACTGCCGTTATGTTGACAATTGGGGACAAATTAATTAATCATCGAGTGTTGGTAGCTGAAATTACAGAAGAAGTGATCTTGGGAATGGATCTCATGAGAGAATATGGGTTTCATGTGAACATGAAAGAAAATGTGCTTCGGATAGATGATGATGAGATTCCATTTCAAGGTAGGAGTAACCAGACGATGCAAGTTCGAATGATTTGCGATATGAAAATACCCGAGAAGGCGGAAATGATAGTAATGGGACGCCCGGATGGTACGCTCCGGGAAGGACAAGTATGCATGATGGAAGCAACTGAATCGGGAATGGGTCAGGAGGGACTTCTGATTGGAAGAACGCTGGTAAAGTCTCGAAATATGGTACCAGTAAGGGTGCTGAACATTAATCCCCATACAGTGACCCTGAAGAAAGGCATGATTGTGGGAAGTTGCATTCCAGTATGTCATATTAAACGTTGTGTGGACGACACGAAAAATAAACCAATCAACGGTTGCTCACAGAAATTGCTGGATATGTTGATACCCTCGTGTCAAGGATTAAGTGGCGACCAACTGGGCAAGGTAAAAGAACTGGTCGGACGATATCGAGGTGTGTTTGCACTGGATGATAGTGAGAAAGGAAGGACGAATGTTGTGCAACACAAGATCAATACTGGAGATGCGCAACCGATAAGACAACACCCAGGCGGCTTCCTTTGGCAAAACGCAAGGAAGCTGAGCAAATTATCACCGATATGGAAGAACAGGGAGTGATTGAACCCTCGAATAGTCCATGGGCATCCCCGGTAGTGCTTGTCAAGAAAAGGACGGGTCGACAAGGTTTTGTGTAGACTACCGGCGGCTTAACAATGTGACAAAGAAAGACAGCTATCCTTTGCCCAGAATTGATGACACCTTAGATACTCTATCCGGATCTAAATGGTTTTCGACCTTGGACTTGAAAAGCGGATACTGGCAGGTAGGCTTGGAGCCAAACGATAAAGAAAAGACTGCCTTTACAATTGGAACGGGATTATGGCAGTTCAAGGTCATGCCATTTGGATTATGCAATGCTCCTGCTACTTTTGAACGATTGATGGAGTCGGTACTGCGTGGACTGTCCTGGAAGACATGTCTGGTGTACCTGGACGACGTGATAGTGTTAGGCCGGTCTTTTGAAGAACATCTTAAGAACCTAGAGGAGATATTCCAAAGATTACGCGGGCAAACCTTACATTAAGCCCCAAGAAGTGCCACCTATTTGGAAAAGAGGTGAAATACCTAGGACATGTCGTCTCAGAGACCGGGATAAGAGCTGACCCTGACAAAATAAAAACGGTACAAGAGTGGCCTACACCAGCAGATATACACCAACTACGCAGTTTTCTAGGATTGTGCACATATTACCGACGTTTTATACTTGGGTTTGCGAACATTGCCAAACCGTTAACAAAATTAACCGAAGATGGACAAGAATATGATTGGAATGACGACTGCCACAGAGCATTTGAACAACTGAAACGGCTACTAGTTACAGCACCAATTTTGAGTTATCCGCGGATGGAGGGAAAATTTGTGTTGGATACCGATGCCAGTAACACAGCTATAGGAGGCGTTCTTTCTCAAGTGCAGGACGGACAAGAAAAAGTTATTGGGTATTTCAGCAAGGTCTTGTCGCGGCCAGAAAGGAACTATTGTGTGACAAGAAGGAGCTGTTGGCCGTCGTCAAATCCGTAGAGCACTTTTATAAGTACTTATACGGCCGTAAATTCCTGTTGAGAACAGACCATGCTGCACTGAAATGGTTACTGCAGTTTCGAAATCCTGAAGGGCAAGTGGCAAGGTGGATAGAGCGGCTGCAGGAATATGACTTTGATACGGAACATCGTGTAGGAACTAGCCATCGGAATGCAGACGCTCTATCAAGGAGACCTTGTCCGATGGACTGCAATCATTGCTCCAAGATGGAAGAGAAAATAAGTGTCATCCATAGAATGACGGTAACCGATGATACTTGGCAACTCGAAAGAATACGAGAAGACCAGGAGAATGACGCCGAATTGGGACGTATTATTGAGTGGAAAAATAGAGGACAACGACCAGCTTGGGAAGAAATTAGTATTTCAAGTAGGAGCCTGAAGGCATACTGGGCACAGTGGGACTCCTTGATGATGGAAAATAGAATCTTGAAACGACGCCTGGAATTTGAAGATGGCACTGAGAGACTTCAAGTGATAGTGCCGAGAAGCAGAGTGCCGGAAGTGTTGCAGCACTTGCACGATGGTATTTCCGGAGGGCACTTTGGCGTGAAAAGAACTCTCGAAAGAGTGAGAGAAAGATTCTATTGGGTGAACTGCAAAGAAGATGTGAAGGAGTGGTGCCGGAAATGTGAATTGTGTGCCTCTGCAAATGGCCCGGTCTCAAAACGGAAAGCCCCAATGAGACAGTATAACGTGGGGAATCCTTTTGAAAGGGTAGCCATTGATATAGCTGGTCCGTTTCCTGAATCAGAGAAAGGGAATAAATACATCTTGGTTGCAATGGATTATTTTACCAAATGGCCGGAGGCATATGCTATACCTAACCAAGAAGCCGAGACGGTTGCAGATGTACTAGTGAGGAGTTGTTTTGTCGCTTTGGAGTTCCGTTGGAATTACACTCCGATCAAGGTCGGAACTTCGAATCAGCGTTGTTTCAAAACGTCTGCAAGCATCTTGGAATCAGGAAAACTAGAACCACGCCACTTCATCCTCAATCGGATGGAATGGTTGAAAGAATGAACAGAACGTTAGGAAAGTACCTGGCCAAAGTTGTCTCTGAACATCAACGGGACTGGGACCAATATCTACATTTGTTCCTACTGGCGTACCGATCTTCGGTACATGACAGCACAGGATACTCGCCCGCTTGCGTAATGCTAGGACGTGAATTGCGGCTACCATGTGATCTTCAGTTTGGATTTAAACCTGGAGAAGAGATCGCCGGTGAAGATTACGTTAGTAAGCTTCGTGAAAGATCAAATAGTATTCACGAAAACGTCCGAAAGAATATACAGGCAGCAAGCGATCGAATGAAATCACAATATGACACGAGAGCACAAGAAGGTGGTTATCAACCTGGAGATTTAGTGTGGTTGAACAATCCACAAAGAAAACGTGGATTGTCGCCAAAACTACAAAGACAATGGGAAGGGCCGTACGAAGTGTTAAAAGGATTAATGATGTAGTGTACCGGATCAGAAGATCCCTCGTGGTAAACCGAAAGTGGTACACTTTGACCGTTTAACACCCTACACTGGCAACAACCAGGAAGACTCAAATAATGATAATGGTGTTCGGCAAGTTATTAATCATGAGCCAAATGCAGATTTTGAGAGCTTTATGGCGGCGTATGGTGGTTCCGCTAAAGCGAGATTTGGCGTTGTTGTTGAAAACAGCAAGATCTGTTTAGAGCAGCAGAAATGTATTCCTTGCACATTGCGTAGCTCAAGATTTGGCAATGTCAAGGGGAATAGCTGTTGTTTTCAAGAAAAGTTTGGATGTGTGGATGAATTAGTACAACAGCAGCCAACTGTAGGAAAATCTTTGGTGCTTCAAGATAAAAATCGTTATGTTTACTATCTGGTCACCAAAAATTCTTCATGGCAGAGACCTAGTTATGGACATCTATGGGAGGCTTTGCTAAATCTTAAGGCGCAGATGATGGAAAATGGAGTAACGAGACTAGCGGTGCCCAAGCTGGGCTGTGGACTGGATCGCTTGGATTGGAGGATAGTCCGAAATATGCTAGAAGTAGTTTTCCAGGAACCAACGTCCAGGTTCTTGTTTGTTGTTATCAACCGGTTGCCTACCAAGACCATGAAAAGAGTGTTGACTGTTACTTCCAACGACGCGGTGGATGCACCAGAGGAGATAGCTGCCGATACCGTCACCAGTCATCGAATTGGCGTCAAGATGGATTTACAGTTACGAGACGTAACGGTTTTAAAGAGGGGGCAGTGTTGCGATCCACTATTAGGCAACCCGTCAAACATACAAACGCCAGGGGCACAGCGTATTCTTCAGCATTCGAGAATCCTTCTACAAAGTTCTAGATAATGAGTCATATCTTAATGCAGGGTATATATAAGGCCGCTTATGAATGTAAGAGTTAGTCTATTCTTGAATGTCTAATATAAATTATATCGTTGTAAAGTAAACGTAGTTGAGTTTTTAGAATATATACATAAATGATATGCTGTGTCTAATGTGCATGCAGCTTGCAGTATACATAAATAAATAGAAGTGTATAAACAAATAGTTGTGTTAGTGTGGTTATTGGACCTAGGGTAAAGAAGTTAGTTTAAGAAGATATTAGTGCTTGTAAATTCATTAGTGTAATAGTGCTTCATTGTTAAGTGGACTGAAAACATCTATAAATAAGGCATATACTGTTAAATAGACTTGTGAACAGTGAGTAATAAAGACCATTATTATTACTTGTTTTAAATTAAAGAAACGCGGTAGTAGTAGCCCGTTACAATATGTTATGGTAAGGCTTAAGCAACGAAACGCTACCAACATGCCAGACCGCTACCTAATTGAGAAGGTAGTAGTAGCCGTTACAATATGTTATGGTAAGGCTTAAGCAACGAAACGCTACCAACATGCCAGACCGCTACCTAATTGTGAGTTATGTCCTGGTGACATTTAGTTAACTGATTTTTTTTTTGTTTTGTTTTCGAACTTACTTAAAGTCGGTTTGACGCAGCTCTAAATTCTTTTCTATTCTGAGCTAGTCTAAAAAGGTCTACATACCCTTCACAACCTAAATCTCTAATAATTTGACTAATATAGCTTTGTCTAGGCCTTCCTACTCTATTTTTATTTGGTAGTCTATAATCTAAGACTTTACTAAAAAGTCCCTCATGTCTTAACTGGTGCCCTATCATTCTATCTCTCCTGACCTTCAATTGTTTCCACATACAGGGATCCTCACCTATCCTTCTATAAACTTCCTCGTTTGTTACTCTATCTGTCCAACTAATCTTTAACATTCTCCTATAACACCAAGTTTCAAAAGCTTCTATCTTTTCTTATCTACTTCTTTAATTGTCCAAGTCTCACTACCGTATAGTAGAACGCTCCATAAGTATGACTTTAAGAAACTTTTCTATTATCTAAACTAATACTATTAGCTATTAGTAAGTTTTTCTTTTTAAAACATTTTTCTAGCTTGAGCTATTCTAGCTACTATATCCCTTCTGCTACGTCCATCCTTTGTAATTATACTACCTAAATAGCAAAATTCATCTACCTCCTCTAACTCGGTATTACCTATTTTTAATTTTGGTTTAGAACTAGGCTGTAACTCACTTGTCATTATCTTTGTCTTTACCGAGTTAATTCTCATACTATAGTTACTCCGTAGTATCTCATCTAAAATATTTAAAACTCTCCTAACTCTTTTCTAGACTCTGCTATAATGGCTATATCATCTGCAAAACGTAACATGTCTATTTTCTGTCCCTGTACACTAATACCTATCTCTTTCTCTCTCTGGCTAAGTTTAAAGCTTCCTCAATATAAACATTAAAAATCAAGGAGACAGTATACAACCCTGTCTAACACCATTTCTAATCTTAGCTTCCTTTTCTATTTCATCAAATCTAATTACTACGCTTTGGTTTTTATATAGACTGTAAATAATTTTTCTGTCTTTATGAGAGATTCCTATTTTTGCAAAACCCTGAACATAACAATCCAATTAACCCTATCAAATGCTTTTTCTAAATCTACAAACGCGAAATGAGTCTTTTATTTTTTGTAACCTTTTTCGATAATTACCCTAATCATTAGTATCGGTTCTCTAGTCCCTCTGTCTTTACGAAAACCATATTGGTCTTCGCCTAAATAATTCTCAGTCAAAGCTACTACTCTATTTTTAATTATTATTGTTAGTATTTTGGAAGCATGAGAAGTTAAACTAACCGTTCTAAAATTCTCACACCTATCAGCTCCTGACTTTTTTGGGATTGGGATAATAATATTTTTTTCGAAATCTATTGGAACCTCACCTGTGTCATATATTACATTTATTAGTTCATATAATCTGTCCAAAGTTTTCTGACTTGCATATTTTATTAATTCTGCGGGAATATCGTCTATCCCTGGCGCTTTATTTAATTTAAGATTCCGAATAGCTCTATCAAATTCCTCTCTTAATATTGAGAACCCTATTTCTACATCCTCTTCTTGGTCGTTCTCTAACTCATCCATATCGTCTCCCTTATATAAATCTTCTAAATATCTTTTCCATCTATCAGCTACCTCAACTTTATTTATTGGAAGCTCATTATTCTCGTCTCTAATACCATTATATTTTTTCCTATCTTCCCCAAAAAACTTTTTAACTGCCCTGTAAGCCCTGTCTGTCTTACCTACTCTCAAATCATCTTGTATTCCCTTACAATTCTCCTCCATCCATTTATTTCTAGCTTTTCTACACTCATGTACTATCTTATTTCTAACTGTATTATATTTTTGCTTCCTTTCACTATCCACTTCTCTGAAAGGTTTAAGCTTTCTTCTATTCTCTATTAAATCTAATATCTCCTTTGTTACCCACGGTTTTCTAGCTTCTATTTTTTTCTTACCTATAGTCTGTGTTGCTGTATCATGTACCGTCAGTTTTATTTCTTTCCATCTATTTTCTACATTCCCTCCTACAGCTATCTCTTTGCTCTTATTATCTAATACTTGTTTATATTCCTCTTTTACCCTACTATCATTAAGCTTACCTAGATCCCATCCTCTCTTTTCACCTTTCTCAATTTTTTGAATTTTAGTTTACACTTCATTTTAACTAAGTTATGATCGCTATCTATGTCAGCCCCTGGATAACTACGACAGTTTTTAACCCGATCAACAAGACACAAACAAAATGAATGGGGAGGAATCCGTAATAACGGATAGCAGCCGCCAGCTCTGCTTACCGGTGCGACCTGAAGGGTCGACTTAAAACTATCCAATCTAGCTAGCTAATTTAAAATGGATTCAAATTTTCTAAGAATACGCCAAATATTAATAGTGAATCCAGCTATTTTACCTGCCCTATAAATTTACACATTTGTTTTCCCTGGTCTAAGTAAATTGTTAGCATAAGTCCGTCCCTAGCTTTCCCTATCATTCCCTAACTGATTTATATTGTAATTACAATCTTCTCAGACAATCTTCCTTCCTGTATATATACTGCCACCAAAAATGGCGGCAGAACGTCAAACAAATAATATGAAACCCCAAACAATAAAAGCAGGCAATAATATAAATATAAAAATAAATATAAATATTTATGTAAATATATAAATAAACATCTATAAGCATTAAGCGTTGAGCATCGAGTGAACTTGCATAAGCATTATACCGGTTAGCGTCATTACGCACAAAATGTGGTCGTTAAATTATTTCAAATCTACTAATTATCATAAATCAATGCTTATGCGAGCACAACCACCACAATTTTGTTCTTACCTCGTAAATATATTTCTCCAGCATCCGAAGATCTGGTCGTCAGGATACATTTAAACTTACTGCTAGGGGGAAATGGATATGCACTGCTAAAGTTCCGGTGGGTATGCACTAATCGTCCTGGGGGGTCACAATCACTATCACTTCACTTTTAAGTCCTGGAGGGATGCGCGGTTCACTCTATTTTATTTATTATTTTATTCCTTTGTTTATTTCATTGATTTAATTTAATGAGGGTTCTTGATTTATATGTTCTTATTTATTTATTTGCCCGTATTAAGTTTTTTATTTATTCCCGATTTCCGCGCGTATAAGGTTAGATAGTGGTCATAGTGATTGTATTAGTGGTGCGGGGGTTGTCGTGCATATGGACTTTTATAAATATTATGATAATTTTTTTTGTTTTTTTTTAGTTTTTGTTTCATTTTTAAAAAATTTTTTTTAATTTTGTTTTTATTAATTTTTTCCCCTGTTTTTTTAATTATTTAAATACAGGTTTTGGTTACCAAACTCATATCGTTTAACGCCAGGTCAAAATCTAAAGTTTTCAATCTCCCCCTTCCGATTTACGCGCCGTTATCGCTGTCTAATCTCGCGACCCTTCCCGCGAACTCTTTAAAGGCTGTACAGAACGCCTTCTGGTTAGCCACTTCCCCAACTTCCTCTAGGTTCTTTGGCCATGCTAGACTTAGGATAGATAATTTGCTATCAGCTAACCCTCGATTTGCCGCCTCAAGCGGGCAGTCGAAAAGCACGTGCTCTGCGTTTTCAGTGCCCTCACCGCATTCGCAGCGGTCGTTGTCGGTTAAACCGAATCTTTGTAAATACGCTTTTAGGCCACCGTGCCCTGTTATCAGTTGCACTATTTTATGATCGAGTTCTACCTCGATATTACCTCTAGTTTCTAAGCTCGGTATGAATTTGTGGGTCAACCTGCCCGTGGCAGCGTTGTTCCACCTCTCTTCCCATTGTCTGATTGACTTTTCGCGCAGATTTCTTTTAATTAGAGACCTCGGTATCGACGAATGTGATATCCGAAAGTCGCCCGTCGCGGCCTCTTTAGCTAATTCATCAGCCCTATCGTTCCCTACGTTACCATCGTGCGACCTAACCAAACAGAACTTTAAACGTCGAAACTCGAGCGCCGTATGCGCTATCCTCCAGACGTCCGCCTGGAGGTTTGTTAAGGTGTTCATGTTTGTAAAAGCCGTCAGCGCTGATTTGCTGTCGCTGATTATATAATATTCATTTCTGTCCGTGTGATTTATGACGTAATTGATTGCCTCTCGTATGGCTACCAATTCGCACTGGAAGATAGTGCTCCAGTTTGTGAGTTTGGTTTGATACTGAAACACCTTTCTTTCCTGCTTAAACACAACAAACGCCGCGCCTGCTTGCCCGTCATTCATACGTGAACCGTCTGTATAAATTCTGATACTCGTCGCGTTCCTATCGCCTTCGACAAACTCGATTTCTCTAATATCGGCCGGGCGCCCTAACTCTGATACCACAATCTTTTTCTCTACCTCCCTATTGCCAAGATGAATATCTTCGATAATTTCGCGTCCCTTCCCTGTATCTACTAACCTTCTATTTCAAAACTCCCTAACGACATATTCGATAGGGAGAGTCCTATTGATAACCAGCACCGCCTAAGTGGAGGTGGTCCTATACGCCCTCGCCGCCTTCACCGCAGTAATGCGTTGAACGCTCGTCAATTGACGCATTTCCCGTACTTTGCAACCTTCCGCCCATACAGATGCTGCGTACAGCATTGCAGGCTCTATCGCTCCGGCATAGACCGTCCTCAGCGATACGCCCTGAAACCCCAGTTTATTTTCGCCGCCGCCATCATTTTGTTTGATATTTCGCTGTCTTTGCTTTTAACGTACTGCACATGAGTTTTCCAATTTAACTTATCGTCAATCTTTACCCGAGGTATGTAATTGCTTCCTTAAACGGTATTTTCTCCCCTCCTAGCTTTAGCCTAGGAGGTCGCTGTCCCGGTTCCTTTCCGAAATAGAGCGCCTCTGACTTCGTCGTGTTAAATCTTAATTTTACCGCCTGCGACCATTCGGGCAGTATATTAAGCGCCTCGTTCGGTTTTGTACGCATATCCATTAACAATCGCGATCTAACAATTAAAAGCGTATCATCCGCAAACCCAACGATTGAGCATCCTGTGGGCAACTTGACCCTAAAGATGCTCTCATACAACAACTTCCAAAATGTGAGACCAGAACATGACGCCTGCGGACATCCCCTACAGTCAATATACATTACATGTGATTTTTAAATGCTCCACCCGAAAGTACTACATTGGCCAGGAAGCGAGTTTTTGTTACCTGGAAAATTTTGAATTTTGCCGAACCCTTGCTGTTCCAAGCAAGGTAGGGATCTTTAACGTGCGTGACAACACTCACACACGGGACCTCCATTTTACCTCTCATCCGAACGAGGGTGTATTTTTGTGAAAAATGCTCGCCTAACATTTTTCAAGCGGACCGTGTCGGGATTCGAACCCGGGACCTTGGGCGTAGTAACAGTCAATATACAGCTCGATTCCCTTCTGTTGTTTTCTAATTATATGCCCTATTTCACCGAGATTCAGTGGTATGTGATGGGGCTGAAGCAGCATGTGGCTGCCAAGAATCCCCCAACACTTAGACATTTGCCGTATTAATGGCTTTCAAGTAAATCCTTTCACACAATTAACATTAGTTGCGAGTATTGCAAAACCAATATCTGTAGTTGTTTATAATAATCACCATGTTTAAGTACAGTTTTTATTTTTGTCATTAGTTTTTCCATCTTGCGACTGGTTGGAAGCGTACCTCCATTGATTTCTATTCTGAGCTAGTCTACACATTTCCCTGAAGTTCTCACAGCCTACATCTTTCACTATCTGTGTGCAGTAGTCTAACCTAGGTATACCTCTACTTCTCTTTTTCCCTATCTCTGCTTCTAATATATTCCGCACTATTCTCTCATGTCTTAATATGTGGCCTATCATCCTATCTCTCCTATTTTTTTACTGTTTTTCACATAGTTCTTTCTTCCCCTACTATTTCTAGTACCTCTTTGTTCTTAACTTTGTCTGTCTATGGTATCTTCAACATACGTGTATAGCACCACATTTCAAAGGCTTCTACCTTTTTTTGTCTGCTTCTCCTACTGTCCAGGCTTCACAGCCATACAGTGCTGTGCTCCACACATATGTTTAAGCAATCTTTTCCTTGTTTCTATGTTTGTGGTCTTTGAACACAGTAGTTGCTTTTTCTTGTTAAATGTAGCACGACCTTGTGCTAATCTTTGTTTTATATCTTTTGTGCTTTTTCGATCTTGCGTAATTTGACTTCCTAGATAGCAGAAATCCTTAACCTTTTGTACGTTCTCGTTACCTATTTGAATACTTGTTTTTGATTTATTTTTCCCTTTTTAGCATACTAGAACTTTAGTTTTATTTTTGTTAATTTTCATACCATATCTCTCTGTTAGAACTGTTTCCATTTCATTTAGCAGCTTCTAATTCTTCTTTGCTAGATGCTAATACAGCTATATCATCTGCAAATCTAAGCATATCAATATTTTGTCCCTGCATATTAATTCCAAATGTCTTTCTGCATTTGACATTATTCATTGCCTCTTCTATGTACAAGTTAAAATTTAATTGGGATAAGGCACAGCCCTGTCTCACCCCTTTCCTAATATTTACTTCTCTACTTTCTTGCGCTATTTCTATTACCGCTGTTTGCTCTTTATATAAGCAATGTACTATCCGACTATCCCTAAAACTCATTCCAATCTTTTTGAGTATTTCGAACATTTTTTTCCATTTTACAGTGTCGAATGCTTTTTCCAGATCTACAAACCCTATATATACGCTTTCCCCCTTCTCTATTGTTTTTTCCATTATCACCCTCAGAGCTAAAATAGCCTCAGATATTCCCCTGTTTCGCCTAAACCTAAATTGATCTTCTCCCAGTTTTCTTCAGCTCGTTTTTCCATTCGTCTTTGTACAATTCTAGTTAATATTTTTGAAACGTGTGCTGTCAAGCTTATTGTTCGAAAATTTTCACATCTATCGGCGCCTCTTTTTTTTTGTATAGTTACTATGATGTTACGTTTGAAATCTTTGGGTATCTCGCCTGTCTCAAACATATAGCTTACAAGTCGGTAGAGACGTTTTGTTGCTGCTTGTCCAGCGGCTTTTAGAGTTTCTGCTTGCATCTTATCTGTACCCGGCGCCTTACCATTTTTTAGACTCTTTAAAGCTAATTCAAACTCATCTCTAAGTATAGAATATCCCTGGTCATCATTTTCAATGTCTGATTCCTGTTCTAATGCTGTTAATTCCTCTCCTGAATATAAATTCCCTAATTATTCCTGCCAACTAGCTACTTTCTCTACATTTTCTATAATGACGTTTCCTCCCGCATCCCTTATATTTTTGATAAATGGTTTTAAATCCCTAAAATTCCTTCTAATTAATTTGTTTGCTTCGTCTGTCTTTCCTATTTCCATCTTAGTTTGTACCTCGTTGCACTTTTCATCAATCCATTGTTCTTTAGCTTTCCTGCATTTGCGAATAATTTCCCGTTTTATGGCTTTGTATCTCTGTTTTCCTGTTTCGTCTGATCTATTTTTGTATTTTCGTCAAGTGCCTTTTTCCATTCCTCTTTTTCAGATTTATAAATTTAGGTGCGGCCTTCATAATTACGATGTTGTGGTCAGTGTCTATATCGGCTTCCGGGTAGCTTTTACAGTCTTTTACGTGACTTCTAAACCGTTGTCTAACAATAATGCAATCTATTTGATATCTTCCTATATCTCCTGGCATCTTCTACGTGTATCGTCTTCTAGCATGATGTTGAAATAATGTATTTGTGATAGTTAAGTGGTTTTTGTCGCAAAATTCTACCAGCCTATTTCCCCTGTCATTTCTTGTGCCTAAACCATATAAACCCACTATCACTCCTTGCCTACGCTCATCTACTACTGCATTAAAATCCCCCGTAATTATTAAATTTTCATGTCCTTTTACGTATCTTAAGGCGATTTTTCGCGACATAAACTAGCACTTAATTATGTATGTGTTAAACCTGCGTTTTGGCGATAAAATTTACTGGAGGGGAAATTGTACGGCACCATTCTATCAGAAAATCGAACATACCCTGATCTGTACCAGGTTATGTTTGTGTATGTTAAACACTTGACTTTTACCGAGTAATTATTCAAAGCGAGGTTAGGAAACTACAATACGTCTTCGCGGTGCAGCACAATTAAATATTTTTTAAATAGTGGGGGGATACTTCAACATACCATACTCGAACAATTCAAGTATGTCGCGACAAGAAGCCTTTGGTATGTCTTCGATATCTTTGTAGATCTTGGGAGGTAATGTGGTGGTTTCCCGTTGCCTTCCACATCGCAGTAGTGTGTCTTAGAATGTCATACTGACCCCTATGTTCTCTGCCACTATAAGTACCGAAAAATCTGCTGCCCTCTTTCGGGGACCTGTATTAAGTCTGGTTTCTCACTAAAGACTCCACTAATTTGGTTAAACCTATAGTTCGGCTCTCTAGATCATTGAAACGCGCAAGCTATTCTACCTGTTCTAGTACTTTAGAACGTCGTCAAGGTGCAGGTCCGTTCAGAATGGAGAAGACTGTACTGCAGACTCAAAATTCACAAGTTTGTTTTTATAAATACCCTTCATAAACTTCCACGGTTTAGTCGCGAAGGAAGTTTGGTGTCCATTATAATAGGAAGTCTAAGGAAGTTTTAGGAAATCCCGGAAAGTCCGGGGAAGTCCTAGAAAATCCGCGAAAGTTCGGGAAGTCCAAGAAAGTCCAGGGAAGTCCAAGAAAGTACTGGGAAGGCCTGAAAAGTTTTTGGTGTTTGGAAGTTTGGTGTACGCAATTTGCCTTTGCAAACATCGTAAAACGGTGTATTCGATTATTTGCTATTTATTTAACAAAGATGTATTCAGCCTTGATTTGGTTCAACACGTCATCAAAACCTATACAATTAAAAATAGATTCTACAAAACGTGCTTTTATTATAAAGATAGAGCTATGAATGTGTTGGCAGGTTAAAATTAAATTTTACGATTAATTGTAATATTATTTAAATGTTTAATATAATCCTAGAAATTTAAAAGTTTTAATTGTAGAAAACTGAAAGTGTATGCTGTAATATAGTTGAAACACAGCTTATTCATCTCTTATCTGTGGTCGGAATCAAATAAAAGAACCAAGATTCATCGTTTTGCATATAAATAGTCATACACAAGCTGTTTCGCTCTTGCGCGTACCTGAAAAGCTTTTTATGATTCACTGCCAAAACTTATTGCGCTTGTACAGATGATTGCATCCGGAACTACTAAATTTATACCTCAACTAATCTTGGAGCAGTTTAATATCCAGATACAGCAACTTTTCAGAACAATAATTTCGATTCGAAGACAATAGCATACCAAGCGAGTGGAAAGTTTTTGAACTTAAACGTATTTAATGTTTTGCACGACCATGAAATTCATTGACATCTCAGCCTTACAATGCGCAGACGTGAGCTAGTTGATATCATTGCCTGCCCTGCGTATATAACGAACAGCGCCACGGTGAGTGCTTTGTTGTTACTTTTACGTTCGCGTTGTTTAGCTAATAATACTGTTTATAAAAAGTTCAGAAAATGTCCGAAACTCATTTCGATGAATACGAGCATTATAATTACGATCATGATAAGCATATTTATTCTGGTCACAGTGGAAAGCAGAGAACAAAAAGGGAAGCTAGTGAACACACTAACCATTTTGATCCCAGCGGCCACTCCAGGAAAATAGCAACCAAGTTAGTTAATACTCAAATCAATAAAAAGGCTGAAGATAAATCGAAGAATTGATGTGCTGCTTACTTTATTCCGGATTATCGTATATTACAACTCATAATGGTGTGATTTGTTTTGTGTGATAAGTATTGATTGTAAGCTTTTTGTTCCTGTTCTGGATTACTTTTTCTTTATGGTTGTAAATGTAATTATAATTATTATTTAGTAAACACCGTTCAATATGTTTTGTATTTAGGTGATAATAAATAATTATAGTTCGAATAATTTCCCTATGATTTAGTTTTGATGGTGATTTTTTAGGAAAAGTGGATTATGAAAGTGGTTACTAACTTACAGCCCGCAGTTTATCAGTAAGTTGATAAGTATAAGTAGCAACAGGATTAATTTTAAAAAAGGCAAACAACATTGAGGTCATGACATTCAAATCATTATTAAGACAGTGTTGCTAGGTTACACTTGTGACTTGTAGATACAATTAATAAACCGGTTTTGTTATTGAACTTTATAAAAAATTCAACTGTTATTAATTCAAGGACTGGAACTAAGAAAAATGTTTAGAATGCATTGCTTATTCTGTAGCAGATCTGATAAAGTATAAAACCCTATATTAATTTCTATAAGTAAAAGGTGGTCAATTAAAAGTATTTAAAATGGGAAATAATCTTATGGATAGAATTATTTAAAAATAAAGATTAATTTGCATTGTACAAAGTCCAATATTGTGTCATAATATTTTGTAATGTTTTAATATGAAATGGTGTGTTTGTGATGTCCATGTATAGGAACATTGTCGCGCAAACTTGCATTTGCTTGGCATAATGTTATATACATAACAACTCAATTATTAAACTTGAACTACCCCTGTAAACATAAAGCTACTTTTTGCTATATGAATGAGCATTATATACGTAATTTTTATTCAAATAAGACATTCAGAACCAAATTGATCAAGCATCAAAATATTAAATCTTTATCCTTACATCAATATCGACGGTGGAAAGTTGAAAGGTCATAACCATAAAAATGAAACGTTGAGAAAAATACAAAAATCCAATTTTAAAATGCAAAAAAGTTAATCTCTTAATCAGTAAACGTTGGATAAAATGTTTCATAGAGATATAGTGTGGTATTTTATTCACTTTCAGTGTGTAATATCAACATTTATCAAATGAGCCTAGAACAAGCCGTTTGTGTTACTTACTCCCTTTTTACGTTTCTATTTTTTGTATGGCATTGGGGTGTAAGCTCAAATTCTGATAGAAAAATTAAATCCTTTAAAATGTTTTGAACACAGAAAAGATGTAAATACCTTGCATTGTAAATGATGAAGAGTGAAAGTGTACTATGCATTATCGGCAAGCCCAAATTGCCAGGAGTAAGTATTGTGCGTTATCTTAAATGCGAAATGTAAGAAAGGGTGTATAAATAAAAGACGATTTTGAAAGCAAAATAATAATTTTTAAATTGTCAATATAAACTATCTTAGCCTTGCAAAAAGTAATTTATAATCATTTTTTTGTTCAGCATTGAAAAGAATTTTAAATGAAAAACATCTTCCATTCTCATTAACCACACATTAGAGACAAAAGTCCATTCTGAACGGACCTGCACCTGGACGACGTTCTAAAATACTAGAACAGGTAGAATGGCTTGCACGTTTCAATGAGCTAAAGAGCCGAACTATAGGTTTAACCAAATTAGTGGGGTCATTAGTGAGGAACCAGACTAAGACAGGTCCTCGAAAGACGGCAGCAGCTTTTTCGGTACTTAGAGTGGCAGAGACCATAGGGGTCGGTATGACATTCTAAGGCACACTACTGCGATGTGGAAGGCAACGGGAAACCACCACATTACCTCCCAAGTACATGGCGTACAAAAATTGTTAAACATGATGGCATTCTCTGGGGTAAAAAATTCCAGAGGTAAAATAATCCGTGCATTTATATTTCCAATGCTCCACTAGAAGGTACTACATTGGCCAGAAGGCGAGTTTTTTTGTTGCCTGGAAATTTAGAATTTTGCCGAACCCTTGCCGTTCCAGGCAAGGTAGGGATCTTTAACGTGCATGACAACACTCACACACGGGACCTCCATTTAACCTCTCATCCGAACGAGGGCGTAATTTTTGTGAAAAATGCTCACCTGTTATTTTTCAAGCAGTCGGCCGTGTCGGGATTTGAACCCAGGACCTTGGGATCTGTAGTCTTACGCTTACTACATTGGTCCACGGTGACGCCTGGTAAAATAGTCCATCATTCGGATCTCCGGGAGGGGACTACTTTGGGGGATGTGATCCGAAAGAATAGAAAAAGATACGTGAACATTCTGCGAGTCGGAGCGTGGAATGTCAGAAGTATGAAACAAGTAGATAAGCTAGAGAACCTGAAACTCGAAATGGATAGGTTAGCACTAGACATGGTAGGAATTAGCGAAGTCTGCTGGCCAGAGGCGGGGGATTTTTGGAGTAAAGACTTCAGGGTAATTCATACAGGATCAGAGGAGGGAAATTCGGGTGTGGGGATAATTATGCGAAAAAAGATAGGACGACGTGTAGAAAACTACTTACAAAAGAACGAAAGAGTAGTCATGGTTAGATTTGAATCTAAACCAGTAAATACAGTAATAATACAAGTATACATACCCACCTCTAGCTAGAGTGAGGAAGAGGTAGAGACGATCCACAAAGATATCGAAGACATACTAAGATACGTAAAAGGACATGAAAATTTAATAATTACGGGGGATTTTAATGCAGTGGTAGGTGAGGGTAGGGAAGGAGCGATAGTAAGTTTATTTGGTTTAGGCACGAGAAATTACGGGAATTAGGTAGAATTTTGCGACAAGAACAACTTAACCATCACAAATACATTATTTCAACATCATGCTAGAAGACGATATACGTGGAAGATGCAGGAAGATATCAAATAGATTACATTATTGTTAGACAACGGTTTAGAAATCAAGTAAAAGACTGTAGAAGCTACTTGGAAGCATATATAGACACTGACCACAACATCGTAATTATGAAGGCCGCACTTAAATTTAAAGATCTGAAAAAGAGGAACGGAAAAAGGCACTTTGACTTTGAGGAGCTAAAAGATATAGATATCCACTAACGATTTGAAAAAAAGTCATATGAATTGCTCAAAGATATCGGGAAAATTTTTGATACTAAGGAAGTAGAAACAGAATGGAATAACATTAAATCCAGCTTAGACATGGCGGCCAGAGATATTCTGGGGTATACACAAAAAGAAAATAAGAAACCCTGGATAACAAAGAATATCCTGAATTTAATAGAAGAAAGACGAAAATACAAAAATAGATCAGACGAAACAGGAAAACAGAGATACAAAGTCATAAAATGGGAAATTATTCGCAAATGCAGGAAAGCTAAAGAACAATGGATTGATGAAAATTGCAACGAGGTACAAACTAAGATGGAAATAGGAAAGACAGACGAAGCATACAAATTAATTAGAATGAATTTTAGGAATATAAAACCATATAGCAAAAATATAAGGGATGCAGGAGGAAACGTCATGGTAAATGTATAGAAAGTAGCTAGATGGCAGGAATATATAAGGAATTTATATTCAGGGGAGTAATTAACAGCATTAGAACAGGAATCAGACATTGAAAATGATGACCTGGGATATCCTATACTCAGAGATGAGTTTAAATTAGCATTAAAGGGTCTGAAAAATGGTAAGGTGCCGGGTACAGATAAGGTGCAAGTAGAAACTCCAAAAGATGCAGGACAAGCAGTAACAGAACGTCTCTTCCAACTTGTAAGCTGTATGTATGAGACAGGCGAGATACGCAAAGATTTCAAACGTAACATCATAGTAACTATACCAAAAAAAAAGAGGCGCCCATAGATGTGAAAATTTCCGAACAATAAGCTTGACAGCAAACGCATCAAAAATATTAACTAGAATTGTACAAAGATGAATGGAAAAACGAGCTGAAGAAATACTGGGAGGGTGATAATGGAGAACACAATAGAGAAGGGGGAAATCGTATATATAGGGTTTGTAGATCTGGAAAAAGCATTTGACAATGTAAAATGGAAAAAATGTTTGAAATACTCAAAAAGATTGGAATGAATTTTAGGGATAGACGCATAGTACATTGCTTATACAAATAGCAAACAGCGGTAATAGAATTAGAGCCAGAAAGTAGAGAAGTAAATATTAGGAAAGGGGTGAGATAGGGATGTGTCTTATCTCCATTAATTTTTAACTTGTTCATAGAAGAGGCAATGAATATTGTCAAATGCAGGAAGACATTTGGAATTAATATGCAGGGACAAAAGATTGATATGCTTAGATTTGCAGATGATATAGCGGTATTAGCATCTAGCAAAGAGGAGTTAGAAGCTGCTCTAAATGAAATGGAAACAGTTCTAACAGCGAGATATGGTATGAAAATTAACAAAAATAAAACTAAAGTTCTAGTATGCAAAAGAGAAAAATAAATCAAAAACCAGAATGCAATTAGGTAACAAGAACGCTCAAGAGGTTAAGGATTTCTGCTACCTAGGAAGTCAAATAATGCAAGATGGAAAAGCAGAAAACATATAAAACAAAGATTAGCACAAGGTCATGCTACATTTAACAAGAAAAATCAACTACTGTGTTCAAAGACCACAAACATAGAAACAAGGAAAAGATTGCTTAAAAACATATGTGTGGAGCACAGCACTGTATGGCTGTGAAGCCTGGACAGTAGGAGAACCAGACAAGAAAAAGGAAGAAGCCTTTGAAATGTGGTGCTACAGACATATGATGAAGATACCATGGACAGACAAAGTTAAAAACAAAGAGGTACTAGAAATGGTAGGGGAAGAAAGAACTATGTGGAAAACAGTAAAAAAATAAGAGAGAGGATGATAGGTCACATATTAAGACATGAGGGAATAGTGCGGAATATATTAGAAGCAGAGATAGAAAAAAAGAAAAGTAGAGGTAGACCTAGGTTAGACTACTGCACACAGATAGTGAAAGATGTAGGTTGTGAGAATTTCAGGGAAATCTGTAGGCTAACTCAGCATAAAAATCAATGGAGGTATGCTTCCAACCAGTCGCAAGATGGAAAAACTAATGACAAAAATAAAAACTGTACTTAAACATGGTGATTATTATAAACAGCTACAGATATTGGTTCTGCAATACTCGCAACTAATGTTAATTGTGCAAAAGGATTTATTTGAAAACTGATAATACGGCAAATGTCTAAGTGTTGGAGGATCCTTGGCAGCCACAGGCTGCTTAATCCCCTTCACATACCAGTGAATCTCAGTGAAATAGGGCATATAATTAGAAAACAATAGAAGGGAGTCGAGTATAGGATGTTGTGAGAATTGCAAAGAACGGTGTAGGCTAGCTCAGAACATAAATAAGCTGAGGTACAGGTCCGACCAGTTTCAAGATGCAAAACCCAATGACGAAAAAATAAGTACTCTTAAATCATATGGTTATTATAAACAACTACAGGTGTTGGTTGTGAAATATTTTCAACTAATGTTGATTGTGCGAAAGGATAAATTGGAAAAACTATTAATTCGACAAAGGTTCAGGTGCTGGGGAACTTGGCAGCCAAGGGCTGCTTACCCCCCTTCACAAACCACTGAATATCGGGGCAATAGGGTATATAACTGTAAACAACAGAAGGAGACTGAACTGCATCAAACAAGAAAGAACAGCAGCTATGTACAAAGACAACGAATATAGATACAAGAAGAAAACTGTTAAAAGCATAGTGTGGAGCACAGCACAGTACATCTATGAAATAGGGACACTAGGAAAAGCAGACATGAGATAGAAGCCTTCTGGAATGTTGTGCTTCAGATGCATGAGGATGGTAGCATGGACTGACAAAGTTAATAACAAATAGGTTGTAGCAATAGTAGAGGAATAAAGATATCTGTCGGAAATGAAAAAATAGGAGAAATAGGACAGGATACGTTCTAAGGCATTTCTGGGGAATAGAACGGGATATACTACAATCAGAGATTGGAAGAGAGAGGAAGAGTTAGACCGAGATCACACTTTCGCACACAGATAGTGATAGATGCAGACAGTGCAAATTTCAGGGAAATGTGTAGGTTGGTTCAGACTAGGATACAATGAGGGTATGCGTCCAACCAGTTCTAGGACTGAAGACCTAATGATTATGATGAGAGACAAAAGTACTAACATATCAAAATAATGATAAAAACTTATACATTTTATACACATGCCATCTATACACTAGGATATTTAAAGAAAAATACCGCAAAAACTAATCAAGGTTTATAACACAAATTGTGGAAGAAAAAAAATAACAACGCCAATCTAAGAAAACAGTGAACGCAAATCTAAATAATAATTTGAACAAAGAAAAAGTAAGTTTATTTAGTTTCGTCTTCCTCATCTATCGCAGTTTACGATAAGTGCAGATGACTTAAATATTCCTGTGCATATAATTTAAGGATGATGCCTTTATCAACTAATTTTTTCAAATCTTTGAATTTCCACTAACGGAAAGACGTCTTGGATATAAATCTTTTAAAGAAGCTGAAAATATCCTATCATTTGCAATTATTTTTATCGCAGTTGCGTCAGAGACATCTAAAAAGCTGTATTTTACCGTAATGATTTTTTCTTTACTTTTTTTGAAAGTGGCTATTTTAAATCTCTGATATTGTATTTTGTTGGATTTGGTAATGAGCGTTTTGGACGTGATGTTATCATAGCCTTTAAAATCAGTACACTCAAGTTTGGCAACATTATAGCATTTTGGATTTTTCTTGCTTGATAAATAATTGTTGACCACTGAAATGGAGCCCAAATAAGTGAACCTTTTACCTCAGTTTCAATAACGGAGTGAACTGAATCGGCAGGCATATACGTGTCCCCGGGAATAAGATCATTAATCTGTATGCATTCTAAATTGATGGATTTTTGAAGTGCATAGTTAAGCATGCAAAGTATGTTCCTGTTGCGGTTTTGTCTACAGCAACTGTCACAATAAAGTATTCATTTTCGAACCGTTTCCCTCTTATACTTATGTAGAACACACACAATTTCATTACTGCCACGTTTCGCATCTCCCCAAACTTAACAATACCCTTCTCTGCTACTAGATTCATACACAGTAAAGTTGTGTACTGCATATTTTCTACTGTAAAATAGTAACATCGAATCACCATACAGTGTGTTTAGGACCTTTTGTAGGTCAAAGCTCGAACAAACTACGGATTTGTCTTTTTTGTGTAGTTCTTAGTGGAACTTGAAACGAGAAATTGCAGCATTTTTTTCAGAATCATGCATTTCATTGTTTTTTATCTTCCTCAGTTTTATCTTCTTTATTCTGGAATTGAACACTTAATTGACACTTATTTTAGGAATATGTATTTCTATATTGAATGATGCTTTAAACCAAGAAATAAAATTTTTTTCCGATATAATTTGTGAAATGTTGTTTTCACCACAATAGTTTTTATAAATTCTATACAAATTCGCAAAAGATTTAGTGTTTTGAGGTAAATATAATCGCGTTGAATACTTGTGAGTATACTGTGGGGCACCAATGGAAAACTTTGAACAAACTTTTTGCTTCGTAAGCACACTCTGGAAATTTATGTGGGGGAGGATTTCGCCCTCTAGCGTCTAGTTTGGCAAATCCTATGACATGTTATTAAGTGTACACAATGAATTTCTGAGTAATACAGAGAGTCGATATCAAACACTGTTGGCAAACTTGTCTTCTGCCTTCGTCTTCATTAATGTAATAGGCAAATGAAAAAGCTCGCCTACTTTCATCACTTGTTGTGCTTTTTCGTTTTATGTCTGTTTTGACAGCACATTGGGCAATCCAATCACGTCTCCTTTGATGGCTTCCCAACTCATTAAAGTACGTAAATAACTTTTCTCTTCGTTTTTCAGGAATATCACCACAACTATGGCCACATTTTTTACCGATGCAAGGATTAGGAGTCATTTTTGCCCCCTCTATTGTTTGTATCACAATATTGCTTTCGGAAATTTTTCTTACCTTCGATTTCTTTTTGCATTTTGTTTTGTGGTGATTTTTCAATTGATTTTAGGACTTCCACGTCGCTTTTAAGATTCTTTACCGGTTTCATTTTTTGTTTATTTTTCTTACATTTTCTTTTTTTGTACATTCTGCGTTTTTGTCAGGAGAGCTACTAAAATTAGCAGAGGATGACGAATATTGAAAGGGTTCGTCATCTGTATCCATAAAATCTATGTACGATACTTCCATCTTTGATTTTTTCTTGTTACGTGTATTTGGGTATTCTGCAATATTTGGAGGACCATTTTGTGTAATATTTATTTTGGTTTCAATTTTACCTCCTTTTTCATTGGCGGGTTGTAGAAAGTATCTTCGTACCTGTCAAGCCCAAGATGGTTTAATGTCTTCTTCTGTTAGTAGGTAGGTCTTCAAGGGTCAATTTTTTTCAACTTCTTTCAATACTTTAATGCCAATATCAGTTACTATTGGTTCTGTTCCATTGCCGTTTGTATTTTTCAGTGATGTTAACTTTTCTTGAGAATGTTTCTACTTCAGCCTCATTTGTAGAGACATTTTGATTGCTCCAATTCAGACTAGCAGGGTCTTTTTTCGTTGAAGAGCTTTGGATGTCACTATCTGTACTATTAACAATTGTTTGGTCTTTAATTTTTTCTATTTCTTTTTTCGCTGATATTATTCGGACGATTTTGTGTCAACCTTGCAACTATCAACAACATTGGCTGGACACGAAATAGTATAACTTAATGCAGTACTTATTTTTTTTTAAATGTAATTTGGACTCGATTTCTTCAGTTTGTTTTGAACTACCCAATTCTAATATACCTGCCGCTGTTATGCTGTTTAACAAAATGTTTCTTGGCCACTGGAGCACTCATTATCATTTTCCTCTTGACCTTTGCCAGTATCACCAATATTAAGCACTTTCCTACTGCCTGAAAAGAATAAAAGCAAGGATTTATTAAATAGGTATTTTAAATTTAAGTACTAAATTACTAATTTCAAAAATAATTTCATGAAGAAGCTTAAAAATATCCAACAAAAGTAAAAATCCATCTTATCTCATTTCCTTGTTTTATTGTAATGTCCTCTAATATCTTAATTATTTCGCCTTTGTGGCATGTTTTTGAGTTTCGGCTTCCAACTTTCCAGAAATATTCTTCGTGTAGACGTGACGTGAAATAATGACAAATTATAGATCAATTTTTTTTAAATAACTGGCAAGAAATTCCTCTGCTATACACCGCTTTAAACCTCATTCATTATCCCTTTTGTAAGATGAGCAAGTAATAAACTGCAATACACGGTTAACTAATAATGTTTACGCATCAACCCAATATTTCAAACTAAAATCACTAAAATGAAATGACAAAAGTAATGAAAACTATAACTAGAAAGAGTGCATTTATAAACAACAAAATTAGCAAATAAATCTCATGCAGTAAAAATTATAACGCCCCCTACCTTTTTTGTTATAAACTACTTCAATTATTATACTTGAGCATAAATGATTTTCACTGCATACTGCATTAACAAAAAGCACTAATCCAACTTGAAAACACGTGTTCAATAGATCACCTTAGATATATTGCTTACTATCACACAAAATTTAAACCATCAATTTCCGGCAAACAATCGTGATGGATAAGCTCAAGCTTGTATGCAAAATGCACACATTGCATTTGCCGTAATAAATGCATACATTGTATATAGAATGTTCTTGAAAAGTGATGATGTAACCTGACAGTGCTAAAATAAAACGATCATTTAAGAACGGTGTAGATTAGTCTGTACTTGGCATTATAATTTATAAAACTGGCAGCAACCGAAATATTTTAATAATATTTTAAATAATGTCTTAATGTAACTCATTAGCTAGTTACAAAATGAAAAGTCAGAAAGGGCGTAACCATATATTTTTCATTTGTTAGAAATAATCAAGGTATTAAGTACGATTTTAAAAATAAAAATTAATTTTAGACGTATCGAAAACATAACTTTCAAAGAGAACAATTAAAACGGTCGGTAAAAGCAAAATTACAAATATTTGGACGCTTACGACAAAAAACTTAGCAATAACACAGAAAAATTGGCATGTTTATCAAGGTCGTAACTGATAATTTTTTAACCTAGAGAGATGTGAATACGGCAGATCGACACAGATTTTTTTTCTGAGTACGCTGGTCTAGAAAACTGAAATTGGCAATTTTTTGATTACGACGTTTCAATTTTCCAGCATCGATATATTCATTTAAGGTTTTTACTTACTAACATTTTACTTTGGGGTAAATTTATTATCAGGTTAGCAGCTTCATACATTTTCTGTAACAATTCATTCTGCGCATTAAGTTTGTTTTTATGAAATTGATTTTACAACGCCTCACAATTAAAAGTGCAGGTTAATATGTAGGTTACGATAGATCCGTCCACCAATGTGGAAAATTTCACCGTAATGATTTTGAAGTAAAAGTAGAGCACCATCTTGCATGAACCAAATATTTCGCTTTTGTAGAAGTTCAAATGGGTTTGTCAAGCGATTGTCAGTAAATGCAAATACCAAATATTGACTGCAAACTCATGTCAAAAATGTCTTCCTCTTGGTAGGCATGGATTTTCAAGCACTTAGAAGAAGAATTCCAGTTGAACATTCTACTTTAAACAAAGATTGCTTCATCAGTAAACAATGTTTCTTAGAAATTTCCAGTTTTTGTTTTTTTTCTAATCAGCAAGTACTTACAGAATTCAACGCTGAATAATCAGTCTCTAAAAAGTTTTGCACAGCAAGATCGCCTAACTTGAATCCCATGGATTACTTTGTGTTGGGCGTTTTAAAAGAACACGTATACAGCTCGGAGGTAGTTAGTTTGGAAGATTTGAGTCGAAAGCTTGAAAATGAATATGAACTCTTAAGAGTAAAGCTATCTATGAGGTGGACATGACAGGTACGTGAAAAAGAGCAAGAAGCTGTATCTGGTAAGGTGATCAGCAATTTGAACAATACAAATAAAAATACAGTACATTTTAGTTTTCTATTTGCATTAAAATTCTCCCACTGTCTTGATTATCTTATGACAGAACAAGGTTTTTTCTGGTATTATGGGGGCAATAATTTGATAAATTAAAAACCAAATACTAAGTGTTTTGCATTGCTGGAAACCTTATGAAAAGAGATTTTTTCTGACATTTGCCCATTTGTAGATATAATTATTTTGTTGTAATATTACTTTAAATTTTGTTAAAAAACTTTTCTTTGTAATTTTTTTCCCTTAAATAAAAATGAGATGGTTGCTTTTTATAGGAAATTTAAGGTAGTCATGTCCACGACCTTATATTTTCCTTCTTTCAATTACTAGCTCGGTTAGAAGTGATCATTTGGGCTTTGCATAAAAGTCTAAGTTATTATTTCATCTTATTAATTGTAATACGTTAGTATTTATCAACTTCCCTTGTATAAAAAAACTACCTAAAATATTTACATGTTTAATACTTGGCTTATAGCCGTAATTTTGAGCATTGCTTCCTGTCTATTTCTGACAAGTCAAAAAACTTGACAATGTCAGATATGATTGACAAAAATGCTAAACGTAATTGAAAGTTAGGTTTATGTATAGTTCTGTACACGATTTAGATTTGTAAATTTCCCAATTATAGTCATCGGTCTCGGTGGCGTAATTGGTAAACGCACAGTCCCGGCAAGACTGAGATGCAGGTTCAAATCCTGTCCAAGACCTTATATTTTCCTTCTTTCAATTATTAGCTTGATTTGAATGATCATTTGGGCTTTGCATAAAAGTCTAAGTTATTATTTCATCTTTTATTAATTATATAAAATGTGTGTGTGTGTGAGTGTGTGTGCGCACGCGTGTGCGTATGTGTGTGTGTGTTAGTTGTCTATGTGGCAGCTTAATACAAATAGCAATAGGATTGGAGTACGACAAAAAAGAAGTATAGCTTGATAAAGAGTAAAATATATCGATTGGGTAACACAGAATGTAGGTATGAGGATAGTGGGAAAGTAAAAAATGAACTTAGGATTGAAAGGGGTGGATGGTCTATTAAAATAATTGCAAGTGTCAAATAAGTAATTATGTTAATAGACATTCTTACTTGAAAGCAGCATCAAACCAATAGCAAGGTGGATAGCTAAGAATGACATAATGAACAATAAGTGGAATTAATTGCATTCTGTCTGTATAATGAGAGTCAAGTTTGAAGTAGTTAAAATATTGTCCATTTAATTCTTTTGTATCTCAATTAAAGTAGGTTTTTAGTATTGCAGACATGAATAAAGTATGGTTTATTCCTTTTAAAAATTAGAAATGTCAACTATAAAATCAAAGAGGAGCCATTCATATTTATGTCCTTCACTCTGTTGATAAGTTTGTCATATATTGCAACAAGTTTGAGGAAATATCTTGGAGATCATGATAGGCAGCAATACTCTCATTCCATATGTAAATATGTACATTACTCATGCTCAAGTCATAAATACATATGTCTACAACTGGCATTTTAAAGATTATGTTCAATTTCTAAGTCTAAAAGTATAAGAGGTATTTTCATTAGATCAAATGCTTTGGTGTATGTTTTCATTCGGTCATTAATTTTATAAAGCCTGTTTAACCTTATATTGATGTTCAAGAGATTATTCAGTGAATTACACATTTTACATGTACTCTTGGAATGAAGATTCAAAATATAAATTAAATTTAATACTGTCTGGAATGTCTACAAACTTCCCAGTTTAACATTAGGATGTTTGCCATAGTAGTGAATCTTATACAGGTTATACATCTTGTAACATTCAAATTAGAGGACACATTTTATACCTGCTGTAAAAAATTTATATAAAAAAAACCCTTTAAAAAACTGCTTAATTTGCTAATTGAGCTACATTTTGTTATTAGGCTCATGTTTACTTCGTCTATCGTGGACACATTTTATACCTGCTGTAAAAAATTTATATAAAGAAAACCCTTTAAAAAACTGCTTAATTTGCTAATTGAGCTACATTTTGTTATTAGGCTCATGTTTACTTCGTCTATCGTTTGCTGAATCTGTTTTTCTCAATATGAAAGGATTAGCATTAAGAAAAACTAATGGCTTATGTATTGTTGCCTGTTTTCTCCTTTTCTGCATATTTTTCTAACATTTACAACTTATACTTTTTCTTGTATGTGTATAGTTCGTCTGGTCTATTTTTTGAGTTCATGGATTCTCTACATTCTTGTATATAAATGTTCTTTTAACAGGTTATACATACATTTACAATGAAACACTTAAATTCCTTTTGACTCACAATACCTCTCCTAATTGAATTTTTAAGCTTCTTTGTATTTTTTCAAGTTGTTTTGTTTTCTTGTTCTTTCAAGCACCACCTCCTTGGTGGCTTCTTTTTTTCATGTTCCTTAGTTAAATCCGAGGGGAAAACCGCTGACCCAAATGTTGCACACTACTTCCCAAAAAGTATATACTTCCTGTACTTCCTAGGAAGTATTGTGTACTTCCTTGATACTTCCCATACTTCTTTGATACTTTCCATACTTCCTTGATACTTCCCATACTTCTTTGATACTTCCCATACTTTCTATGTACTTCCCGTACTTCTTCTATACTTCCCATACTTCCTCGATACTTCTCGTACTTCCCGATACTTCTTATACTTCCTTGTTATTTTAGATACTTCCCGTACTTCCTGCATTTTTTGTTGATGTAGGATCCCAAAATCAAATATGATAGTTCGTTATGTATTAAACAAATAAACCTATAACGTAAAGCTCTTCAAAAGTAAAATAGGTTTTACCTCAGCAATGATATATTGCTTTAAAATGATGTTATTTTTGCCAAGATTTCATTAAAAGCAATCTTAAAGATAAGTAACTTTAACTCAAATTTTGCAACCTATAACATGTGAATTTAGCAGGTCTGCAAGGCTTTTAAAGTTAGGTCACCTTTTATAAAATTTAATCGATTATTAATTTTTTTATGTAGTCCATTGATTACAAAAATCTTAATAAAATACTACTCTATTTACAATTTTTAAAATATTTATATTTACTACATCTGAGACGTTCCTTAATTAATGTCCGAAAAAAAATCACAATTGATTTGAACTACAATCTCTTTGGAAGGCGGATAACAAATCATATTACATAAATCACAAAATATAAATTGATTACAGAGAAGTAAAATTATTGTTTCTACAGATTATCTGTGATAAGTTTGACACAATATTACGTCTGCTCTATTGACCCAAAAACAGTATACTTAGTTTATAATAGTAATTTAAAAAAGATACGGAAATCCATTTTACATTACTTACGTCGTATATATGATGCTGCCCATGAGGACACCCAAATAACTTTTTTTATCTTTAAAGTAATCAATGCAAAATTTTTATTAGTTGTGTAGACCATGACAGGGCATCTTTATGAGTGAATTCGGTTTTTCTAAAGTTAAAATCTGGCCAACTATGATTAAAATGAAAAGTAGCGATTAAGGTAGAAAAAAAAAGTATTAAGAAAAGTTGTTATAAATCACTCAAACTTCCCAAATAACAAAATTTTTCGACTTTTCATTTTTAATTTTCAAAATTTTTATGTAGTCAAGAGATATTAATTTGTTAAAATTTCAACTATTTCACACAAACAAATAAACTATGGTTCCATACAGAGCACTGTCAAGTTGATTCCATTGTGTACTTCCTTGATACTTTCCATACTTCCTTGATACTTCCCATACTTCCTTGATACTTTCCATACTTTCGATCCCAGGTCAAACACAAATTGAAGGCAATCATTCTTTTAAACTTTAAAAATTTTTGCTTAGTGTACTCAAACCAAATATTTCAAACATCAATAAATCAAAGTAACCTTCAATTTATGTTATAAACGTCAAACTTGAAGTTTTTATTATTTTGACAACGATCCTAGGTCATGGATCGAAACATAAATAAAGATCATTTTAAAAACTATGAGTGGTTTAATTCCCAAAGAAGCTTAAGAAGAATTGATTCCATTCGTCTATATAGTTATGTTATGTAAAATCTTGCTGATTGTCACTTGCGTTGTATTTTATTAAGTTCAATTCAGCCATATTTAATTTAATTTAAATCTATTTAGTAGATAGGGTTAAGTGGAAGAGCAGTACGAGCTCAGTTGCTTGCAACTTCAGCTCAACTCCGAATTTCGCCCATTTTTACCACAATCATATTTTGTATTTTATGTTTACTTATTATTATCATTGTTGTGAATTACTTGTGGTTTAAATAAAAGGCGGCTACGTGGTGTAGTTGGCATGCGTGTGACTACTACGCCCAAGGTCCCGGATTCGAATCCCGACACGGTTCGCTTGAAAAATGTTAGGCGGGCATTTTTCACAAAAATTCGCCCTCGTTCGGATGAGAGGTAAAATGGAGGTCCCGTGTGTAAGCGTTGTCATGCATGTTAAAGATCCCTACCTTGCTTGGAACAGCAAGGGTTCAGCAAAATTCAAAATTTTTCAGGTAAAAAAAAACTCGCTTTCTTCGGGCGGAGCATTGGAAAATCACATGTAAGGTTTAAATAAAGACAATAATAATAATAATAATAATAATGAGAGTTCTATGAAACAAGAAAACAATTTGCAAATTTTATTCCGCATTAATTAACTACAAAATACAACAATTTAACGAACAATATTTTAAATAGAATTTTTTTCTACTAAATTCCTTGAAGATGATAATTTTTTCAATTAAAACAAAGTGAAAATTTTTCAGGGAAATTTGGCATTTTGGGTTTTTGAGTGATTTACATCAACTTTTCTTAAGTAATACTATTTTGGTCCATCTTAATCGTTACTATGACTTTACTTGAAACGCTATTTTTTATTTTAATCATAATTGGCCAGAATCATAATTGGCATGAAGATGCCTTATCTTGGTCTACACAACTGATAAAAATTTTGTATCGATTACTTTCAAAATAAAAAAATTATTTGGGTGTCCTCATGAAAAATGAAACGCGCTGTGTACAATTGGAATCTTAGAACCGGTAAGAGATAGAGAGTCGGTTAAATTGGGGCAAAGTTGAAGATTTGGATGCTTGTCAATATTCACAAAAGAAATTTATCGTAGCCATTTTTGTTTTGTAGTTATGGAAAAAAATTGGAAAAAAGCATTTTACGTTTTTTGTCCATAAATTTTTGATATTTATATAAACTTCTCTGGAGCAGTCTTTTATGCTAAAAACGATGGTAAAGTTGAAATCGTAATCGGTTTCGATTCTTCATAACCATCATCAGCTTCATTTTTTCTTATGGACGCCATATTAAATTGTTTTACATTTATATAGATTGTTTTTTGGCGATTTCAACTTTCAACTCAGTACCACACGATATACTTTTATTTGTGAAAACATCTATTATTGATAAAAAACGGAATATGATTTGAAAACAATTGAAACAAGGTTGTAATATTATATTCAATTTTAGGCTAATAAAATTAAAATTAGAACATATCTGATATTAATAAACAAAATCACGAAAAGTAAAAGCCCTAAAAGCTCAACAATACCAAAATCAAAACTGCAACAAAATATTTACAGTAAATTAAATACGCGAATTAAAGGCTATTCTTTTTGCATGTAAACAAAGCTTGGCTCTGAATTCAACTTTGTTTACTGCTCTTTGCATATCTCGTTTGCAAGAGTAAAAAATGATAATTTATCTTGTCTAACAGCGACCTGCTGTGAAGTGTTTTAGTGCGTTGTATGAGTGCTTGTACCTGATGAATCGAAGACACAATGCAGTACTATCAAAAACTAATAATATTAAAGATCTAAAACTTACAATTGTTAAAACAGTTGCATCGATTCGCAGACGAGATATACAGAGAGCAGTAAACAGAGTTGGTTTCAGAGCCAACTTTTTTTACAAAAGAATGGCTTTTAATTCGAGTATTTAATTTACTGTAAATATTTTGTTGCAGTTTTGATTTTGGTATTCGTAAGCTTTTACGGCTTTTACTTTTCGTGGTTTTGTTTGTTAATATCAGATATGTTCTAATTTTAATTTTATTAGCCTGGAATTGAATACATTTCAATTGTTTTTCAAAGCCCTAAATTACCTTTGTACGACCCTGCATTTAGCTTTGTTCAAATTCAGTGTACGTTATAGATTTCTGTGCCACGAATATTGTATAAGTGAACTTATTCTATTATTATAACAATAATTCAATTCTGGTACTACACGTATAGTTTATTACATAGACATGTTGTGAAGTACAAAAATATATATTGGGTGTCGCAAACTTGACTCCCGAGATAGCTTGTTTATTTTGAAAAATAACAATTATGAACTATAATTATGTATTTGTAAATGGGCGGAAATTCTCCATAAGATAGCACTAAAAAAATTTCAAAATTTGCACTGTTATAAAGGCAGAGACTTTCATTTGTTTTTTAAAATTAAACCTTATTTTTTCTGGCTTTTATAATAGAACATTTTGTTCAGTTTTGAAACATGTATACAAATATGGATCTTACATAACAAATGTTTGAACAAAATTGAAATACAGGTTCATGATAAATATCTAGTTCATGAGGGAAACAAGCCTTGGTACTTCCCGTACTTCCTCGATACTTCCCGTACTTCCGTGATACTTTCCATACTTCCTTGATACCTCCCGTACTTCCTTGATACTTCCTTGTACTTTCTAAGGTTTGTACACCAAACTTCCTCAGCGGTTTACCCCTCGGTTAAATCTAATATTGTTGATACTCACAGGTATTTTTAATCTTTATTAGTGTTTATATTTTCTATAACCGCTCTGCCATTACATCATTAATACGATGTTGGCGTTTCTCTGTAATCGCCCACATTATCGTTAATAATACTAACTTAAGTAAAGATTGATAATGATATTTGTGTGATTTTCTCACCCAACTTTGAAAATAAATGGAATATTAGTACTTTAGAAATGCAGGTATTTAAGGTATTATGCTGATCATTAAAACATATTGAGATGACTATAACTGTGTATCTAAATGTTACCAAAAATTAACAATTCCCTAAAACTGTCAATACAGGCGTTGTTTCTAAGATTTTATTGATTTGTATCCTCCAGAATAGCTTCCGTGTATAATAAACTAGTGGCTGTAACTTTGTTCAAAAAAGTCAGTCATCATTACTAATATGTTTTCTGCCAGTTTATCTAGCTAGCGTAATCAAAATAACACACATACTTTTTTCTTCAAACTTAGGTCATTGCACAATAGAGATCTAAAACAAAGCTCCTGATTATGTAATGAAACACATAATATACCTAGGTAGTTTTTAAATTCTGTATAAACTTAGTAAAAACCACTTGCTTTATCAAATTTAATCAAAGTGCAAATAAAAAACTGGTAGATATCAGTTTACCAATTTGGAAAGTTTAACATGTTTTAAAATGTGCTTATTAATTTTATTTAGACATATATAACTTATCATTCATAGATAATTGGCTTACTTAAAAATAATATTTATTTTTATTGACTTTATGAGAGGATAATGATACAGACATAGATAATATGCAATTTTATAATAAATATTTTTTTGCAACCAATCTGAAATTTGGCATTTTCGGAACAATTTTTTTTTTCAAAAGTATAGGTTTTCCCTGGACTAGTTTCAAATACCAATACTAACTGTTGCTTTATAGGACAAGTACCATAAATTGATAGTTCATTCCTGTAAAATTTGAAATGGGCCAATTTTGTTAAACACGAGTAATTATTTGAATCGCACAAGTAGTATTTTTGTTAAAAAATAAATGTAGATACAATAGGATTAATTTTTTGATTAGTGGTTGTACAAATTATTTTTTATACAAAAAGCACTTTGCAAAGTATTTATGTAAATTTCCAATCCAATACGAAAGGTACACAAGAGATATGATACATAAGTTCATAATATAGTATGATTTACACTACAACAGCTGGAAATTTATCTTTTACAATTCTTCATTTTTCAATCACAAAGAAGTAGTTTACATTTTTTATTATATCGTTTAAACAAAATAAATAAGACTTTACATATTCATATATATTGGGTGTAAAAGTGATTCATCCACCAAAAAATTTATTGAACTGAGAAGGAATTTAAATTGCGAAACTTTTTTCCGCCTCTACATCTATATATTAGAAATTTTTGATCTTCCAAAATACGGTCAGAACAATACATGATAAATGCTATAAGGTTTAGTTTAAACAAAAACAAAGCAAAAATATGTGGGTAAGCGATGGTATGAGAATTGCATCAACTAATAAATGCTGTTTATATAATTTAATATGCCATTTCAATATATCATTCATTATCAATTACTGTAAAGCCTATAATCAAATTCTTAAAATTATAGTTAATGCTGCCAAAAATGTACTATTCTAATCTATTATGTAAATCTACGAATAAACCACAAACTATGTGGAAAATAGTTAACAAGGTTTTAAATAGATCTTTAGCACTATTAGATATATTAAAAATTGATATGTATTCATCTAAAACTGGACAAAATATAAGTCGTATTGGTATTACCAATAACAAACCACCATTTTATTAACTGTGTTAGTGCATCGCCTCCTAACTTAGATTCTTTACCAAGATTAGATTACATATGTAATTCATTTTTCTTAGAACAGCAACTGAAAGCAAAATGATGGCTGTAATCAACAAGTTGAGTAACAAACCTAGTACTGGTTACGATGGTATCCCTATACCAACTTTTAAAGTAGCAGGAGAGAATCTTTTATCACCGCGATCTAAAATTATAAATGAATCTTTCCATGAAAATATATTTCCAGACTGTTTAAAATTAGCCACAGTAAAACATATTCCCAAAAATGTAAATTGTTATGATCTTGAAAATTTGCATTCAATATCGTCATTCTCTACTATATTAAAAATACTCGAGACTTTAATCAAGATAAAATATCTACATTCCTTATTAATCAAAAATTCTCGCACACTGACGGTTTGGATTCCGTCATGACAGGAGTACTAATGATGCTATCTACAATTTACTTTTTAAGATTTATAATTTGTTAAATGCAGGTAATATAGTCACCTCAATATTTCTTGATACTCATAATGCCTTTGATTGTGTTGACCATAAATTACTATTAGAAATTTTGAACAAAATTGGATTTAGAGGCAACATTAATCAATAACTCAAATCTTACTTAACCAATACATCGCAGGCAGTTCGATTCAAGAATAACAGTACCAATAATAGTATTGCTTCCACATCAAATATTCTTCAAATTTTTCAGGGTGTCAGTCCCTGAGGGGTTAGTGCTGGGACCACTTCTGTTCATAATTTATATTAATCATATCTCTTCTGTTCTTCAGCAAGCATCATTTGCAATTTTCGCTGACGATATGGGTATTACATGGGCTGATATAAATGGAAGTACACTAATGAAAGAGTTACAAAGGACTGTAATGCTAATTTTTATTACATAAAATACATGGGAGTGTCAAACGCCTCTCAAATTTTAAAGCTAACACTTACCCCGTGGTTAGCTTAATCCCGGTGCGTCTTTCATCTCAGGGTGGTGTCCAGATGCCCCTTTGTTTGGTTGGCACAACAATTTCAAAAACATAATTAAATGAAAAATCCTAATGGTAAAATGGTACTATTCTGATAATAGTGCACATACAAGTAAATGATATGTTAGCTGCTGAATATACAAATCCACCAATTCCAAATCCTACTACTGGTGGAAGAACGGTCTGCAAATTTGAAGTAACTGGTACGTTAGAAAATAAATGCAAATGTAATGAAAATGTCTAACAGAATGTAGGCCAAAGAAACTGCAAACGCTGTTGACATATTACTTTCAGAAAAGTCTAATAAAAGTGTACGCCATCAAGAATTGCATCCAAATGATATGGAAGAAGGGCTGAGTTTTGCTACACTATTATGAAAAAATCAAACTAAGATAGAAAATTTTAAGTAACGTTTGTTTTACAGATTACACATTTACTCTTCACAGTGAATCAAACACACAAAACTAGGATTT
The DNA here is from genome assembly GCA_036346225.1 of Platerodrilus igneus. Taxonomy (NCBI): domain Eukaryota; kingdom Metazoa; phylum Arthropoda; class Insecta; order Coleoptera; family Lycidae; genus Platerodrilus; species Platerodrilus igneus. The sequence continues at coordinate 609,843 of JARFIW010001349.1, read as the reverse complement.
GGGCTATACAAACTCCTCATAATTATTTAAAAACGAGAACCTAATATCCTCATAAATTAAATGTTTGAATCGATATATTGGCTCATCATATTATCGGACCATTTTTGCTTGGCAGAAATTTAACGTCTGAACGTTTTTGAGAAATGCTGTCCGAAGAAATATCACCAGCTCCAAATGAGGTTGCATCAGAAAATGAATAAGTTTGGTTTAAAATGGTTGGATGTGCTTGCACATAACTGTTGTGACATCTGCGAATATTTAAATGAAAGTTTTAATGGCAAAGTTATTGGTAGCGGATACGAAATGGTTAGCTTGTTTGGAATACTGACTTTTCCATGACGATTTTTTTCTATGGGGTAATTTGAAACTTAAACTAGTGTTCGAGATGTCTGCAAGAATTTTTCCATATCAGCTAGCAAATAATAGACGAGCATTTTTTGTTTAACAGCAGATGGAGGTTTATTTGAACATTTATTATAGTAATTGTATTTGTTAAATAAAATTTGCTTCTTGTTCTGTTGCAGATTATTATTCTTATTATTTTAGAAATTTTCATTGTAAGAAAAACGAGAATCAGCTTGTCTGAATGGCAGTGGCTTTATTTCAACAGTTTATTAAAACATTGCTGGTATTTATTGTTAATGTGGCAAAGTTTGCACGTTTATAAAACTTGTTAGAAATTAAAGTAAATTTTCATCACTAGAAGAATGTATTGTCAAAACTAAAAACTACTTTAAAAATCTCTTAATGTGGGATTACACCCTTAACATGACAGCTAACTAAACATTGTGTTTTGTTTCAACAATTCCAAGATATAACCTCTTTTTTTGCAAAAATATTAGTTTTAATTTCCTTATTCTTAAAACAATAGAAGGTGTCCGAACTGCATCTAACAAGAAAGAACAGCAGCTATGTTCAAAGACAACAAACATAGAAACAAGAAGAAAATTGTTCAAAGCATATGTGTGGAACGCAGCACAGTACGTCTATGAAATAGAGGCAGTAGGAAAAGCAGACAGAAAGAGATAGAAACCTTCTGGAATCTTGTGCTTCAATGTATGAGGATGATTGCATGGACGCACAAAGTTAATAACAAATAGGTTATACAAATAGTAGAGGAATAAAGATATCTCTGGAAAACAAAAAAAAATAGGAGAAATAGAAGGGCAGGATACGTTCTAAGGCATTTTTGGGGAATAGTACGGGATATATTACAAGCAGAGATAGGAAAAGAGTGGTAGAGGTATACCGAGATCAGCCTTTGCACGCAGATAGTGATAGATGCAGACTGTGCAAATTTCAGGGAAATGTGCAGGTTAGTTCAGACTAGGAAACAATGAGGGTACGCATCTAAACAGTTCCAGGACTAAATACCTGATGATGATGATTCTTAACCCTTGCATGAAAAGTATAAGTATGAGTAATTGGCAAACTATTTATTTGACAAATGTCTGTGGTGGATGATCTTGGTAGCCATTAAGTTGCTTAACCCCTTTGCTTTCCATTGAATATAGGTAAAATAGGGCATTAAAATAGGCATTAAGAATGCTAGGTTTTATTCGGCGACATTGTGAAAATATTAACGATGTAAAAATGATACAAATAATTTACAACAGCTTAGTGCGAAGTATTTTGGAATACAATAGTGTTATCTGGTCTCCCTCATATGAATGTCATAAATATCATTTCGAAAGAGTACAAAATACGTTTGTAAAATTTTTTTGTATAAGCTGCATTTTCTTATGAACATGTACCCTATAGTGTTAGGCTCCAACTCACTGGTATTAAAAACCTAAAAATTACAAGACAAAAAGCAATGCTATTCTTCTTACACAAGTTGTTAAACAATTTTATTGATTGTGAATACCTGCTGTCTAAGGTATGGATCAGAGTGCCAAGTCGCTTAACACGTTCTACCCAAACTTTTTATGTACAGTGTCATCGAACTAATTATGGTTCTATCGCTATTACTGAAAAACTTGCCATTAACTTCAACAAAGCACGAAGAAAACTGTCTACCAGTAACATATTTGGTTTTCATTTGATACCTATAAAAAATGAATCGATGAACATCTGTTAAATGATGCAGATAGGCTATACTGACTGAGGGTTGATATTTTTCTGTATACTTGTTAGAATAGTACTTATTTGGAAACTATTTTATACTATTTTATTTTATTTTATTATGATTGTATGATTAGTGTGTTGTTCTTTGGTATATACCATTTGTGTTGTCCTATATAGTATTAATAAATAAATAAATGCATTTAACAATATAAAATAGGAAAAAATGTTTGAAACACTCAAAAATTAGAACGAGTAATAGGGATAGCTTATACAAGGAGCAAACGGCTGTGATAGAATTATAGCAGGAATGTAGAGAAGTAAATATTAGGAAAGGTGCGAAACAGAGAATTATGCCTTCCCCATTAATTTTTAACTTGTATATCGAAATGGCAATGAATACTGTTAAATGCAGGAACAGATTTGGAATTATGCAGAGACAAACGATTAATATGCAAATGATATTGTGGTGTTAGAATATAGCAAAGAAGAGATAGAAGCAGTTTTTAATTAAATGGAAACAGTACTAACAGAGAGATGAAAACCAACAAAAATAGAACCAAAGTACTAGTATGTAAAGCATGGGAGAATAAGTCAAAAGCCATAATAAAAAATAGGAAGGGAAAATGTAAAAGAAGTTTAAAATTTCTGCTACCTCGGAAACCAAATAACACAAGATGGGAAAAGTGCAAAAGTTAAAAAATAAGATTAGCACAAGGCCGTGCTGCATTGAACAAGAAAGCGCGGTTGTTATGTTTGAAGACAACAAACATAGAAACAAAGAAAAAATTGTTAAAAGCATGTGTGAAGCACATCACTATAGAGCTATGAAACGTGTACAGTAAGAGAAGCGGGCAGGAAAAAGATACAAGCCCTTGAAACGTTGTGCTGCAGACGTATGATGAAGACATCATCAGAAGCAAAGAAAAGAAAAAAGAGAGATAGGGGTACGTCTAGATTAGACTATTGCACACAGACAGTAAAAGCTGTAGGCTGTGAGATTTTAGGTAAGGTCAAAATAAGAAACAATAGAGGTCGCATCCAACTAGTTCCAGGACTGGAAAACCTAATAATGATGAAGAATTTAACTTGAAATACGTATAGTACCTGAACCATGTTATGGGTAAAAAAGCGTTAAATGAATTAATTTTGATTCGCACTGAAGGGGCAGGGATTCCATAACAATAGAAGGGTGCTTCGGCTAACTATGATGGTGTGGGAGTGGGCTCCTATGGATAAATAAGAAAAGAAATATAGAAATACAAAGATAATAAATAATAAGGCTTAAATGCAAAATTTCACATTACGTTAACACTTACCCTGAAAGGTTTTCCTACTTTTGTCAAAATCGAGGGGCACCAAACCATTTGTCACGCCAATTCTCTTAATGTTATTTTTATATGTAAAATGATTTTTTCACATAAAACTCCCTTGCTTTGATTATAATACAATAAAATTGTAAATCACTGACGTTACTTATTTCCTAAATAAATTGGAATAAAGATCAACCTAAACTTAACTTCTATTACAAAAAAAAAATAATTTCAGTACACATGCAAATATACTTTTCTAAAACAAAACTTCTTACCATCAAATGTGACCAGATATTGCTAAAATAAATCCTAAATTAAAATCTTAAAAAAAATTATATTTAAGCCATTGACAAAACTATTTTCCACTCCAAATGTTTCCTTGTTTCATATTTAATTATAAGACATTCATAAATCTCCAATTATTGGAAAGACCATTCATAATAAACAAAAAACGGTTAAATACCAACTTTTTCTGTATCTTTTTATCATCCATTCCAAAATGTTTTTATAGTATTGCTAACCTAAATTTCACTAATAGATCTGGTAGTTCAAATCACTAATTAGTCCAACCCAATAATTATTTTCACCTTTAAATTAATTTCTTTTTGTACAAATAACGACTATTAAGCATTAAAGTTGATAAATGTATACTTAAAATTCTTAAACGTACAAACTACCTACTCATTGTGTAATTCGAGAGTATCTAAGAACACTAATGTTTGCTTTCCTTCGATTTTCAAACACAGAAAGCCCTTTGCACTAAGCTACAAAGTTCCAATTTAATGCATGTATGACTCATCTAGTCCTACCAATTTCTTATCATTGCAACATTATATTTGCACGCGTGCGTTTATGAAACTACCCTGCCACTTACAGATGTATTTCACATTTTGTATGTCATTTGCCACTTTTGTTTTTCTTTCAGGGATGCATTTTTCGTGGAGCTTCTGTACCTTCAACTTTACTTCTAAACAAATATTATTTCATATGAAAACTGCTCTCATTGAATCAACCCTCTACGCCCTCCCTCTGTTCATTTCAAATCTCAGCCGAATGTAATTATATTCCTTTAATTTTCCTTTTACTTCGTATATCGTGATGATTTTTATGTTATTGCATAATTTGCTATTGAGTTTATGACTAAATGACACGCGGAAGGTAGTGTTACCATGTAGTTTACGTAGGTGTATATTTTTATTTTTTTCTAAAGTAGTATTAATGCATACATTGTAATCTATTGTATGAACAGGTTAATATATTCTTGTAACCTTACTCTTATGTATTCTCATTACACAGCGTGTTATGTTACATTGAACCAAAACATATCTGTGGTTTCCCTTTGTGATAGTTGCAACTATGTCTATTAAATGCATTTCATTCAACTAAAATTTCTAAGGCACATATTTGGGATACATATATTAACAAATCCACATTAATTATGATATAGTTCCAAAAGCATTCTTAAAACATGACATGTTTCCACTATGAAATTATAAGGTTATAATTGGTTTGTTCAGGAGTGGATTCAAAACTGATGGGGGGTGGGGTATCATTATCATTATCATTGAGGTCCAAAAGTCATCAGTTCTGAGGGGTATTGCAGAATTAGTTCAGAAGTTGTGAACTATAGACTTTTATATTTTTAAAAAAGAATAAACTTTTTTTTTATAAATAATAGGAGATTGTTTATAAAGCTTGCTTATTAAATATAGCATAACTTGTGCTGCAGGGCAGCTCACTTTTCAGGCAGTACAATCTTACTCATGGTTAAGGGAAAACGATTGAAACAAACCAAAATATCATACTAGACATATTTTATATTGTAGTGTACTCATACTGTAGGCAAAACCATTAATGAAAATGCTGCATTTACTTAATGGACTATTTTACAGCTGGCATTTGGAGAGAGGGGGTTGATGCCCCATGCGCCCTCTCCTGTTGAATCCACCATTGGGCTTGTTTACAGCGGCGTTTCCTGGGAGGGAGCTGTCGCCCCATATGCCCCTCCCCTCTTGAATCTGCCACTGGGTTTGTTTACACTTCAATCCTTGATTTGGGTTCCAATATGTATTTAACAGAAAAAAAGACTATCTATGTAGTTTTCCATTTATGATTCTAATACAAATACAGATTTAATCGCATCTTGTTTGTGAACACGAAAATTAAAATTATACAGGGTGATTCAATAACAAGTGTGTCCATTCGAAATTAAGATTTCTTTCTTTTACTTCTAATTTATTGTTAGCGTAACTCAAGCGTTACAACCGGCATAATGACGTGTGCTAAATTTCTAGGAGCAGTTCTAAGCATTAAAATCAATAAAACACACAAGAAACGGTTTTTATAAAATATGTCCTAAAGATGACCTTGCTCTTAAAATATAATTAAATAACTCTTATCCCTTCTACTTCTTTAGTGAATTGTTTCTTTCACATACTGGTTAAATAAGATTGGCAATGTTGCAGATTACTGCTTTTACAACCGTACAGGTTTTTTCTTATTTTGCTGCCCTGTTATATGGTTTTAATACTACTATTTGTTTTTATTTACCTTTTAAACTAATTGCCTGCTTTTAAATATTCCTACTATTGTAAGTTGTATACAATATATTTCAATGTATATTGTAAAAAGTTTTCAAAGTATCCATAAAAGCTAGTGCATTTACCTTTTCTATTCTTATTTCCTATAATACTATCTTGCTCATTTCTCTGTTAGATTTTAATTCATAACCTGTTATCTATTATTTAATTAGTATTTTCAGCAATTGTGTAAATTGATTAGGGTTCTAAAATTTTACAACTATATTCTATAGTTTTCGTAGTAGTAGTCGTAGTAGTATTTTATTCATCATACAATGTTTACAATATGGTTACATTATAACTTAGTAAATCACATGTTTTTACATATTGAAGACAAAAATCTTTAAAATCATTCAGAGTGGTAACTTGTTTAGCTTCATGTGGTAAAGAGTAAACTTTTTTTATTTTGGGACTATGCTTTTTTAACTAGTGGCTTAGTATTACGTACATTTCTTCTTGCAGTTGTGATCGTCCCTGTAATAAATTTATCTGTTCAAATAGTTTGGTGTCTGGTTGCTAGTAATTTTTAAAATAAAGAGTAATGTTAAAAAATTAATTCTTTGCTTAATATTAAGTAATTGCAATGAATCCAGCATAAATGCTATAGGTGTCGATATATTGCATTGTAGCACTATGCGCATCGATCTATTCTGACGTTTTTGCATTCTTTTTAGATCACCTTTGTTAGCTAGAAATATAATACTTGTATAATAATCAAAATGGGGAGCAATAACTGTTTTATATACTAGAATCTTTGTCCAAAGGCTCAATTTGCAACTAAGAAGCCTAAGAAGCCAATTTTTTGTGCACACTTACTTGCTGCATAACTAATATATTCCTTAAATTTTAGGCTATTGCCAATAATTACACCAAGATATTTAATATTGTTAACAAGTTTGATGTTCTAGTTATCCACTATCACATTCTCACTTACATTGATTCCCCCCACTGGCAATTACCATAGCCTTTATCTCAAAAGCTCTTTTGAGGTTAAGGAAATCCACTATTCCCTTTTTGCCTTGTTCAATTTTTCTTTCCAATTTGCTATCACTAAATTTAAGGACGTTTCACACCAGTGGTTTTTTTCTGAAACCTGACTGTACTGAGATAATGATATTATTTTTTTCTAAATAACTTTCAAGTCGTTATTTTGCAATATGTTCAACAACTTTTTCTACAGTAGGTAACATATTAATTGGCCTAAGGTTTGAACATCTTTTAGCTTGATTAATTTTAGGAATTGGTGTAACTTTTGCTGTTTTCTATATCTTAGGGAATACTTTTTTTTATCAAAAGAAGAATTGACTAAATGAAGTAACCTATTATCTATTACTGGTAGGGCATTCATAATAAATATTTTTGCAATCTCGTTGATACTACTCCTGTTGTACATTTTTATTACAGCTTGTTGTAGATTCTCCATTGTTAAATTTTTAAACTGAAACCTGCTTACATAATCAACCATGTTTGTTTACCATAAATCCAGGACTGTTTATCAGGATACTTTGAGGAATTTTGTATATGCTCTCAATGAAATAATTGTTGAAAAGCTCCATTATGCGTATCGGATTATCATATTTCAGGTTTTGCAACTTTACAATACCAGCGATGTTTTTTTATTACCAAGTAATCCCTTTAATTTTTTCCACATCTGGATTCTCTCCTGACCGTTTCAATTTTTTTTCAATATCATATTTTTTAAAGTTGATTAACTGGTTGTAATAATTTTTAAAATTTTTATACTTTCGCCAGTTGTGTTCAGTTTTATTTAATTTAGCTCATTTATATAACTTATTCTGTTCATTTTGTAATCGTTTTAATTCACGTGAAAACCAGGGATTAACCTTATTAAAGTATATTTGTTTTGTAAATTATGCAAGGAACATTGCATTTTTTTCTATTATTACTTGTGCTTGTTTATTTATATCAAACTTATTAAAACCCATCCATTTTTGTTTGCATGAGCTGATTATGCAATGCATCTATAATAGTTTTTTGCTGACATTCATTTTTATAGTTATTGTTATCACCATATTGAACTTTGATTCCAATTGTTTCATGATCAGAGATATTGCAGTGAACTAAATAATTAACAATGTCTGCAGAATTAGTGATAACTGGGCCAAGTGTCGTTTGCAACGTCGGCGCAATTCTTGTTGGTTTGTTCATAAATTGACCCATTCCATTATCATTTATTACACAATTTAGCTTACCACCGTATGTGGATTGTTTGGAAACATCAATATTGCAATTTCCTATAATGGCATGTAGTTTACTCATATATATGTTATCGTAAAACTATTTCTCTAAAAACTCTATAATAGAGCACCACTAAAACTTGGATTGTAATATTGAATTGTATAATTTTCTGTTCAAGCTCTTTCTGTTACTTTAATACTCAACGTCCATGTATTATCCAAAATATCGAATCATTTTATTGTAAATTTAATATAATTTTTTATGTAAATCATTACTCCACCTGGCCGAGTCACCATCTTGTTACATCATATCCAGATATCGATAAATCACAGTCATGAATGTCTGTTATCGTACGAGTTTCGCTTAGAAATATGAGTTGGATTATATACTGCAAATTATGCTTTCAGTTGCTCAAAATGCGGTAGGAAACTTTCAATATTCAAGTACAGTATATACAATGTTTTTATTCCAAAAATATTTATTTTACTTCTTTCAGCATTCAGTTTCTGCTTGAATATTCAGCACTCTGGATTCCAGACTTCATGTTCTATGTTTATTTTTGATTTAAGTTTCTTCACTACATCACAACAATTTGATCATTTGGTTTTTTTCCTATCTGTCTTACACTCATTAGCTCGATGTTAGCCCATTATAGTTAAAACATCTAGTAGGTGTTATTGCATGATATACTTAACACCTGTTCTAGCCTAAAATGATTTCTCTGCATCCAATATTTTCCCGTACGCTTCCTCATCTAACTCTGCATATTGAATATGCAAGTCTCCAGTCTTTTTCAGCCACTATATTCACTACTCCTACACTTGTTTTTTTTTTCGATTCCAATACACTATTTTGAGCTACCATTTTTAATACCATTTCATCTGGATACATTTTTGTGGTCATTCCAACGATTTGTATATCTGGTTTTCGTTTTTGAGGAACAGAGGTGGAAATTATCCCCTAGTTTTGATTCAGCTGCCTGTCTCAATTTAGTAATTGTTTCTTAATTCTTGTATCCAATTACAATTCCTCCTTGACTGATGTCTCTAACTCTCTATTTCGATATTAGTGGGATCTATTTTCGTCTTAACAGCTTCTATCATAGTCATACTTTTTTGACTACCCCTTCTTGGTTTAATAACTAAAACTGGTTTTAATTTATCCACGTATGAGCCATTTTTAATTTCCGTCAGTTCTACTATACTGCTTTCAATTTGATCCTGCTTTCTATCTACCATTTGAGATACTTTTTCCAGTTTTTCTGTTCGCGTATAGCTCCCCCTCAATATTTTGTTTCCTTATAGCAACGCTCTAATTTGTCATTCATTGAACCCAACAAAATTTTTATATTAAATTGTTTAAGGAACACGTATTGTAGCACCAAAGTAGATTTAGACATTCATTACGTAACTCATGCATATTTTCTGATATCTTTACATAATGTGCATGGAAGTTTTATTACAACATCCTCGACACTATCCTTTATAACTTCTTTTAATCTCAGAAATGTAAAGGTATTTTTCAGCTGCCATTGCTTTATATTTTTTAATGAATTTATTTATTTTTCCAATTACAAATTTTTTCATATTAAAATGTGTTTATTTCAATAATACTATGATATGTCTTGTCATTTTTGTCTGTTAGAGCTAATTAGAGCTCTCGTACTCTTTTTTATCTGGTCTATCACT